>BGPR01042709.1:0-13170 GCA_013235015.1 Araneus ventricosus
TTTTTGAAATGCGTACTAATTATGTTCCTCAAAGTTTGCTTCGGGAATTTTTTTCTTTCTCAAGTTCTTTGTCAACTGTTTAGTAAATACTTACCAGTAGGATAACTTTTCATCCTTCAACAAGACAAACAAGGTCTCAAACCTCCATGATCCAGCAAGAATAAATGAATAATTTTTTTTACTTTTCCACTTCTTTTCTTATGAAGAGACATTTTTAATTTTAATATGCATCTTTTATGTTGCCTTGAAATTGCTTCGATGTCCCACATTTCACAGCGTTCCTCATTATGCTGTAATGGTCGACGTGGAGTTGCATATCTATTTAAAAGGGTAAACGTATTCTTTGTGAAAAAGAAATGACTAGAATTGCTTATAAAAACGTGATTGTGGTCGGGATTTTGCCCGGATTTTTCCAATCCGGAATTTCTGGATTTTAGAATTGTATACTAATTATGTTCCTCAAATTTTGCTTCTGGAAAAATTTTTCTTCCTCAAGTTCTTTATCATCATGGCCTCAAAACTGCTTAGTAAATACCTACTAGTAGGATAACTTTTTATCCTTCAACAAGGAAAACAAGGTCTCAAACCTCCTCCATGATCCAGCAAGAATAAATGAACATTTCTTTTACTCTCCCACTTCTTTTCTTATAAAGAGACATTTATAATTTTAATTTTAGCTTAATAATACGTTCTCGTAATCCCTTTGTAAATAATAATTTAGTAAACAATTACAACAGCAGCAGCCTCAAGTTCTGTTGGGAGGCGGCAACTGTTCGCCAACAATGTATTATGTGTGTTTTTAGTTATACAAGTTTGTAACTTATTTTTTAAAGCCTTTCTTTCAATAAAGATTAACGTATATCTACCTACCCAATCAGCAAGGAGACGTCCTGGCTCCAAGTTCGGGGATGTACTGTGGTGTTAAAGTAGGGTCTCAAGGCCCTACTGGTAAAAATTTTAAAGATAATTTATAGATTGGATGGACTGCTTACCAGTATTCAGTATATACAATTCTCTTCCTTCTAATTCCTATTAATACAGATATTTCAGGCTTTCATCTAATCTTGAAGTGTTAAGTGGCCATTGTTTACAGGATCTGTCCAAAAAGAAACCGAATTTTTAAATTAGGGCCTTAACGTGCCAGCGTAGTTACCCCACGCACGGAGCCGCGGCCGCATGTCCAATAGCGGGACGTACCTACGGGAGTTTTTGGTGCGTGGGCCAGTGATGGTCATTTTGTAAGTGACCACAGTACTCTTATTACCGATCTCGTCCATCCTGTCATTCAGATACACCGGAGAGCTTCGTGCCAGGGCGGGATGATATCTTTATGAATACTAACCTTGTTGTAAGGCGCTGTGTAGTGTTAACACTCATCCAAACTGCAAACCGGAGATTTTTATCTCTGGAGTCAGGAGTGTGTCGTAGTTTAGTAAAGTAAAGTGTTAACATTCAAATTGCATCGGCATTTTTTTGCATTTTTTTAAAAAGGATACGTCAATATTTTTCTGTTTTATGAGTGGAGGGATGAACTAGTATTTTTTGTGCTGGGCGAATATTTACATTTTGAAAATGGACGAGAGATAAGTTAGAAATTTTGCATAAAATCGGCAAAATTCTTTACTGAAACATTTTAAATGTACGAACAAGCCTTATGGTGAGGGTTATTTTCGCCTGTTCCTATGCTCTGATTGGAACAAGCGTTTCAAATGGAACGAAACATCCACTAAAAAATCGATTCAAAAGATGGGTTATGGGGGATCTTCAAGTCCAGAAAAGTGCGTCTTTTCATTCGCACAAATTATCCTTTAAATGTCCATAAGATTGCAGAAGAACTAGGCATCAGCAAAACAGATTTCATATAATTTTGACAGCAAACGTATTACATCACAGCAATTTTTGTGTCTTGTCTCTTGACTAAGGAGAGCGAAACATGACTCTCGTCACATCTAGTCAAGGAGTCACTAGATCTTTCTAAAGCAGATCAACAAGTTCCTAAAATATGTCGTAACAGGTCGTAACTCTCCATATTTGATCCTATGGATTTTCCTTTGTACCCAAAAGTGGAAATTCACCTTTAAAAATCGTTGCTTTGAAACAATAGAGGAGAGCGAAAAAAATTCGCCGCAAGACTTATGTGCGATCATCCGAAAAAGATTTCTAGGAGCCATTCGAGCAGAAGGATACATGTTGGAATCTGTATATAAAAGAAAAGAAGAATATGTATAAGGAGACAAGTCTCATTAAAAGATACTCTTAGGAATTATTGATTTATTTTAAAGCTTCGTGTCCTTATTTGGGAAGGGGAGAGACTATGTATATAGAAGTGTTTTGCCGATCATACTTTAATTTCAGGAATTTATTTTATTTTATTAGCACGGAAAGATATAGCAGCATTTACGAAAACTTAACCCTACCACAAAAACGAACTGAACTTAGCTGGTTTGTTTATATATAGATATAGATATAGATATAGATATAGATATAGATATAGATATAGATATAGATGTTAGTGTTAGTGTATGATTTTTCATTCTAAATTCTTTCATTTTAGGGTAAATTACCCTGTCTGTTTTTTAAACAACTTTAGTAACAGGGATGGTTTGTACAGCAAAATTGATTTAACCTGGCTATGCTTGTCCACAGCCAAAGAACTAATTTAATTGTTGAAAACTCCACATACTTGCATTGCCTTTTTTCAATAATTTTGATAGCAACAGAGTTCATTTACATGTTAAGATCTAAATGTTTAAATTTACCTTTTGCTCTTAGTATCTACAGTATTTTCAATTTTTTAGATTTTATCTTAGATTTGGTTAATTTGTTTTACTGATGAATTTTTAGTTTAGGAATTGCAGTTTGATATGTCTTGTTTACTTTGTTTCTGTATGTTCATATATAACAAGTTATATTATGGTTTATATATATATACAACAATAGATTGCACTATATATATATTAGGAACACAGAAAGGTGTTTTGAAGTGATGTGCGAAACATTTAAATTAAATTTTATTTTATTAATTAAAAAATTGAATTTTTAGAAAATTAAAAAAGAAATTTTATTTTTTACTTACCTAATGAAAGTATGCGTTTATACGTGCATAACATTAATAATTTTTAACATTTGAATTTAGGTCGGATTTTTAATCCATAACTGGTTTTCAATCGCCCAAATATAGATTAATCAACATACCTTTTATGAATATCACGAAGCCATTGTTTAAAGAACGAATGATACAAATGATTGATATCTTTCCAAATAATATTTTTTGTTTATCAAAAAATATTTATTCAAATTTTGTACAATTCACATATCTCCATAAATTCGAACGAATGGGTCTAAAGGTCTTAATATCTGTTGGGATCTGCTTAAAACCCTCCGTACGGACCACCATTGTTTACCACGTGGTAAACAATGGCGTCATTTCATGTGATGTAGCAATCATATTCTAACGTGACTACTGCGCAAGCTATAGAACTACACTCCGTTTTCCCTCTGTTTCCTCCGTTTTTTTCTATTCCAAGCCCTATAGCACGTTCTCTTTTGTCCTTAAGAAGATCATCAAATTTCGAAATCGACGCGACAGAATTGACGCATATCATGTGACGACATGAATAGACTCTCCTCCTATCCCATAAGTCTTCAGTTTATATGAAGCAAATTTGATATGCTCTCTTTTGTTCTTTCATACGCTGTCTTTTTTTAAACGATCTTCATTTATCCCTTCAGTGTCATATGTAATGAAAGGATCCTTTACAGTAGCACAAACATAGTGTATAATATTGCACGATATTGAACAATATTCGCAATATTGTCAGTTATAATTGATAAAATTTAACGAAAATTAAATTAAATATTAATAGAACTTGAAAATTAAATAAAACTAATTAAAATTCTTTTGCATTATACAGAAAGGCGCATATGCAGCTGCTTCTGATAGAATACACGAAAACAAAATTAGAACTTCAAAAATTAAGTTAAAAAATATAATAATTTCGCAATATTGTATAATATTGTACAATATCATATAATATTACATAATATTGTACAATATCATAATATTGAACAATATTGTACAATATTGGGCAACATGTTGTGCTGCATGGGATAGCAGTTAAACGAAATTATTTAAATTTTCATATTAGGAAAAATATGGAGTTGAAATTCTATAGTTTACTTTTTGTTTTTATTTTACTTAAAGTGGGTCTGGGTCGTAATCCTAACAACCAAATTCTCAACGAGTTAGAATCATTACGAATGAAATCCCAGACCAATATCCCGACATGACCAAAATCACGATTATCCAACATCCAGAAAGAGTTGAAATCCCAACAAATCAAAAACTAGAACCTTTGCTAATTAAGATATGATGATAGTACTTAATAAAGCTCTCTCTGGTTTAATTAAATGCCTTTAATTAAGCATTACATGTTACAAATGAATGATCTTACTCACTAAATCAAAAAATTAAGTCATTATGCAACTGAATGTTGACAAATTGAAATAATTGTCAAAGATTAAAATGAAGATTTAGGGAATTCGTTGTACTAAAAAATTGCGTATCTACAGTGACACAAATTGAGTGGTACCACGAATATATTCCATCACAGCCCGATTGTCAGCATCATTTTTATGATTTAATGATTAAAACTATTAATTAATAATGAGTAATTTTCAGTTAATAATGGTTGTATCTTTTTAAATTCTAATAATATTTAGTTAATAAGTTAGAGAAAGTTCGTGTTTGAATTTAGATATTGATCTGTCGGGATTTTTTAAGTCGTGATTCAGTCCTATCGTGTTTTGGGCTTGTCAAGTTTATATCTGGATACCACTTAAAGTACTGCACTGTAGACTTTGTTTTCCCTAGCTTGGATAAAGTTTCATATTTCATGAAGACATACCTAACGTCAACTTTTCAGACACTTTAATGCTTTTAGGTAGAAAATAATAAACGTTTTTATATGTTTACACTTCTTTGAAACAAAATAAATCAATGTTTTTTATCGCTTTAATCTACTGATGAAAAGTGTTCATTTCAAATGCCAAGTGAATCATTTATTTTTTACAGTAACAATTATTAAGCTGTAACCATAGTTGGATAATTACGGCACCATAATTCATTAATTTGCTTGATTAACCTCCTGATTTAAAGCTATACTGGCTGTATTGTGGACTAGCCTCGTAATTTTGAGCCGTGGTCAAATTATGTTGACTGCACCTTCACCTACGTTTATTTAAGGTATATCCAGCTCTGACATATTGGGAATCTCGCAACAAGTATCTTCCGAGACTATAGCGTAGACTGTGCCATCTAGACCTAGTTGCAAGAAAACGTTTTGAAGCATTTGATTTCGATATTAGGGTTTTCAACTCTTTCAAATGCCTCTAAAAGTAATAAATTAATTACTCATATTGCAAAATTAGTTTAATGAGAGGACGTCTAAGAAAATAAATGACCTTGTAGATGATTGCTCTATTATTTATAAATATTTTTTTCGCCACATTAAAAGAAATCTGTGATAAAATACAAATTTTCCTACAATAATATTTTGCAACATATAAATTCTGTCCAAAATTTCTCATTTTATTACGAAAGTTTATGTAAAATTCATAAATTTCTTGAGTAAGTTGCCAGGATACAGCAAAAAATAGCTTTTAGGATAAATAGTGTTTATTATTCATCGATCATTGAAAGCAGTAGAGCACTTTGGTTCACTATAAAGAAAAAAATGTATGAATAAAAGATTTCCATTAAATGAAGCTCTTAATGGGATAGGACAAAATAATTTTATATTAATATTAATTACTCATTCTGAAAAACACCCTAAAGCAAAAATATAAAATAAGGGAATACTTTTAAAGTAAACTTTTAAAATTTTACTTAGCGAAAAAAGTTCCTCTTCGTTCTTTTACGAAATTTTATTAGTTTTGTTTTAACGAAGAAATTTTTTCTCATTTTTAATAAAAAGTTTTCTTTAAAACAGAATATGAATTTTAAAACTGCATTTTTTAATGTGTTATAGAATTTAAAATCATGATGTTGACAAATAATCGTTTTTTATGCAAAATAGACCAACATAACAGTTTCAAGCAGATAATCAAAGATATATTTTCGTAATAAATCATTTTTCAGCTAATGGAAACTTTTTATGGCTTTTAATTCCAAAATTTCTAGTATTTTAATGTACGAATGATTTGAATCATCATATTGTACTGTAGAATCTTTTGTGGATTTTTCCAGACGACTGAAGAAGACTAGCCAGTACAGAATAAAATTTATTTTTGATAACTTTGGAGTCTTCATTGTAGGGACGATAAAACAGTCACTATATATGGATTGCATTCTTACATATACAATACCCAGTCATATACAAGCCTACTAATGTTGACATGGCAAATTATATAACCTAACAGCTATACGAACAAAAGGTTTCGATTTTTCACTTCAAATGACAAGGAACACATATCCCACCAGCAAAAGTCAGTATGTGTTCTCTCAGCTCTCAACTTTCTAGAATATTTACGCAATATGGCGTGTTTTCTGCTCCTTCGCATAATGAAGAAAAGTGAGTATGTGTTCTCCACTTCTTAGCTATGACCAAATGGATCCAAAACTTGAAACTTCGATTTCTTACTTCAAATGACAGGGAACACGTATCTCCCCAGCGGAATTGTTCAGCCCACCATTTTCTGGAATACTTACACATTATAGCGTGTTTTCTGTTTCGTCGCATAGTGAAGATAAGCGAGCGTGCGTTTTGGACATCTTAGCTGTGACCAAATGAGTCCAAAACTTGAAACTTCGATTTCTTACTTCAAATGACAGGGAGCACATATCCCACCAGCAAAAGTGTTCAACCCTCAACTTTCTAGAATATTTACACAATATGGCGTGCTTTCTGCTCCTTCGCATAGTGAATAAAAGTGAGTATGTGTTCTCCACTTCTTAGTTATGACCAAATGGGCCCAAAACTTGAAACTTCGATTTTTTACTTCAGATGACAGGGAACACATAATCCACCAGCAAAAGTATCCAGCCCTGAATTTTCTAGAATATTTACACAATATGGCGTGTTTTCTGCTCCTTCGCATAGTGAAGAAAATTGAATATGTGTTCTCCACTTCTTAGCTATGATCAAATGGGTCCAAAGTTTTAAACAGATCTACAATTAGGGTTAGAAGACCACATACCAAAGCTGTGACGAATGACCCCTCCCGCGGACCGACCTTGTGGTCTTCTAATCCTTAACAGATGTCTTACATTCAACGACGTCGTTAACTTGCAGGTTTACCTCTCAGCTGACGGGCTTCTGCCATTCATTACAAGGCTATTGTGTTCGGTTCTGTGCTTTTTAGATGTCTTCTTTCCTGCCTCTTGCGCGGAATGTTGCAACATTCCTGAAGAAGTGTTTTTGTCCAGACAAGTGTTTTCCCGTGGGAACGCAATGGGCCTGATTCTTCACTGCTGATATATAAAGTCAGAACTGAACAACCAAAGAGAGAGATCACTCTGAGAGCTCGATTGCTGGCTAATTAACTCCGAGGTTCGAACCGGACATTTCCAGCGAGATTCTCTGTCTTTATATCGTGTCAGTGAATGAGACGCCCCTTCGGTCTTTACTATGTATTAGTATGTATTAGTATTTATTTAACCTAGAAAGATTTTCTCTTATTCTTGCAAATTTAATACAGATGTATATATCTTAATAAATTTATTTAGATATTTAACTTAGCTGTGAATGTCTAACAAAAACTAAGTTGCAAAACGATACATTAAAGTTCATTTATTTAAGTCACAGCGTTTTTGAGTTATTACTTCGGATGCACACGAACTGACAGACCGACAGACAGCCAATTCTTTGATGGATCAGATCCAAAATTTGATAACCATCTACAACTCTGGAGATAAAACTAAATGCCAAATTTCATTTATCTAGATTGCTGTGTTTTTGTGTTAGCTTATTCAGAAGCATATGGATGGGTGGGCACAGACTTTCCGTAGACAGATTTCATACAAAGTGTGATAGGAATCTATAGTTTTGAATTAAGAACCGCATACCAAATTTCATCGCTTTAGCTCGTTTTTGAGTCTTAGTGTTCACATACAGACTTACATAATTCCAAAAATGGTCTTTTTTCGGAATCAGAGAGTTATGAAACACGGCGATTCATCAAAATCCCAAGGTCGAAATTTTTTGACGTTTACAGTACTTTCTTTGTAGATATTTCTTATACGAGAAATTAAGGTATTACGTGATTCCCATTTATATTACGTCTAAAAATTTGAAGAGAATCGTTTTCCGTAAATCGGTACCCACATAAGGAATGAAGTGAAAATTTATTGATTGATTCATAATAAATCATTGGAGTTAAAGCTAATTTTATAAATGTTTCATGCTGTGTTTTAGAATACATCCTCTGTTAGATAGCAATTTAGCAATAACATCCTTTTCGGCTTTACCAGTGCTATTTAAATAATTAGTATTTTCGACCCTAAAGTTTATTTTATGTCTTGTGGCAACTCTTAAGTTTTCAACGGATTTTTTTAAAGTTTTGTTAAATTTCTCAATTAATTATTCCCTTCTTGTAATGATTAACTAAGTTGTCAATTGCTTTAACTTTTCATGCAACTTGCTTAATGGTTCGGTGCTTAATCAGTTTTAAATCCTTTTTCTTGCACTGGACTATATGTTCGCCATTTAAACGGCGGAAGCTTTTTGGTGTACTCAGGTCCCGGCGTCCCCTGACTGGGAGATTTTCTTTTGTGCCAGTTCTTTTCGGTTGTCATTCACTGTGAAAAAAGTTGGTGCGTCTGCGGGGACTTATATTTGGCTCTAGTCCCTGCAGACGTGTCGATGATTCGAGAAGGGAAGCCACAGCAACAGCTTTAGATGAAGCAACATATGAAATGCATTTCATCTATACTGAGACAAGGATGACTGAGCAATGGTGGTTTTTTCAAGCAACAGCTAACATTGAGTAAAGCTAGACGAATAGCTGCTACGTGTATATATAGAAGAATGAGGTAATTACTCATGGGCGTTGTTAATTTTTCTTCAAATTTCTTCAGAATAACTGTTGCGTGTATATATATAGAAGAATGAAGTAATTACTCGTAAGCTTTGTTGATTTATCTACAAATTTCATCAGTATTCTCGAAGAAGACGAATTAAATTTCGAAATAGATCTGTATATGGAAACTGTGACTAATTGCTTTAGAACCTTAAAGAATTCACGAACATTGTCCAGTAACGTTCGTGTATGTTCAGCGAATTCCTAGGCCTAAATATTTGAATTTCTACCTTTCTCCATCATGCAAATGATGGAATTGTAAGCTAGCTAGCCGATCCTAATTACTAGAGCTTACGGGGGTTATTTTTTTTAAATATATAATGTCATTGTGATCTGTTTCTTTTTAAACTCTATAAATTTGATAGAGAATTTTTTTATGAGTTTCTTTAATTTTTTTGGTAGCGCTTATATTTCATTTTTAGAAAGACTGCAACAATTTTAACAATTGCATAATATGTATGTAAATTTGTTTCATTAGAAGTTCTCTGATCGACATTGTGCATAAACAAAATCGTGTTTGTTATTTTCTTGTATTGTTCCACTTAACCAAGAAAAGTTCATTGTTAAAGTTTGTAATATTTTTTTAATTTTATAAATAAAAGTTTAATTAGTCAAGAGCTCGAATCTCTTGTCTTCTTTTTTTAGTGCAAAATGCAATGTGCTCTTTTCTAGGATTTTCTTCCACTATGGCCAAATGTTCCAGACAGTATTAAAAAAGTGGGTAATAATAAGAGTATAAAAAGATTGTACTAATCCCACATAGCTTAGTTCTTTTGACTCATTTGCGAATCATCCCAAACTAATGTCCTCAAAACATTCTTCCTTTATTATGTGAGTTTTAAAACGGAATCGATTCTTCATTTGGCAGCGACTTAAAATTACGATATTTTTTTCAACTAACTGTAGCATGGCTTGAAAGCTGGACAAAACTAAAACTAAAAGACCTTTATATGTTCGGGTTGAAAAAATAGGGCAAATGCTTAAGGAATAGTTTAAAATGAGTTGAAAATTAATTATATCGCTAATTCTGAGTAGAAAAACAACTCGAAGATTCCCGATGTATCAGGAAATTCTTTGAAATGAACATTTGTAATTGGAAATGCTACTTAAATTTGAATAACTAAAGTAGCTTTTTCTCTAACAATAAATTTTTAAATCTTATTTGCATTATTATTTATTTTTGTACGCATATCGATCGTTAACCTTTCTCCCTCTGAAAAATTAAAAGAAAAATGGTGAAAGCCATTATTATTTTTCATTTTAAGAAAATCTTTCAACTTTGTGCAGAAGTTAATCCTCCGTTCCATCATGTAGTTGACAAGAAACTGCCAATGCCTTTGAAACATGCTAAACATAAAAAAGTAAATCACACTGCACTTAGTAGTCAATAATGAGCTTATAAATTGGCGTGGTCCAAACATAGACCGGCATCAATAAAATAAATACCGAGAAATAAGGAAGTAAAATTATCGTGCATAATGATCCAATGCGAGTTGGTTGATGGCAAGAAAATTTTTCTAATTTCGTTTTATTTTTCTCGTTGAATTCAAATGTGAGAGATAATCCCTAAATAATTAATGGTTTACACGAAATGTGATGTTCCCTTATTAGTAATTTGTTTGTTTGAAACAACTACAGCAGTTAGGAAGTTCTTACTTGAAAGCATTTGGGACTAATTATAATGAGCATCCGTTTTAGTTATTAACTTCTGATTTAAATACTAGCGGTAGAAAAAAATTGCATTTATTAAAAGGAATGACTTTAATGATGTCAGATAATTTTTCTGTTTTAATTCCCATCTGAAAGCTGAATTCGTTATTCTGGAAATTTTAAATAAAAATAAATGTTTATAGTTTAAGAAATCAATAATGTAAAATTATATTTTGTAACATCAATATGTAAAACTACATCGGAGCCATGACGACTCCCTGTTGGTTGGTTGAGTATTATATATATATATATATATATATACTTCAATAAAATATATCAATTTCAATATCTACTTCAATAAAAATGTAATGCATATAATTAAAAATAATAGTTCACAGTATAATTATAGAGAACCTGATAAAGAAGTATATAGACACTCGAAGAATAAAACAGCTAAGAAAAAGAGAGAAATTAGAAGTTTTACAAAAATAAAAGAAGATCTTTCAGTATTAAGTTCAAACTTTGATAATGATTTTAATATTAAAAATATTAAGCGATATATGTTTGGACTGAATAAAATGGAAGTTAAAGCTATTAAAGAATTATTTGATAACAACTTACCATATACTCATGGATGGGATATTATTAGTGATATTTATAAATTTATATTTAAAAGATTAAAATTGTCTAGAGTACATAATAAAATTAAAGACATAGAATATACAGTACTTTTCTATTTATGAATAAAACATATGATAATTGTAACTTTTCAGATATATTGGATAAATATAATTTTCCTTTTCCTATTAAGAATATAAAAATCAAACGTGCTTTTAAATGCAATAAACAACTTGGAAGATTGATATTTAACTACAATAAAATTAAAGATAGTAATAATATTGACAATTGCAAATGTAATGTATACAACATCTTTAGAGATGAAAAGCATTTACATGTTAGAACAGGTGACTTAAATATAGTAAATAATAGTATATATATTAAGAGAACTTATGAAAATGGGAACAAAACATAGAGTGATTATATCTAATAGTAATTTGAGTATTAAAACACAATTAAGAAAAGATATAGAGAATTTCATTTTAAAAATGGCAATTAAATATAGTATGCCCTTAGAAGCTTTAGAGGAGTATAAATATAGAGTTTTGAATGATTTGTGTGGATACAACTTTAGAACAACTGATGAGACAAGATACAAGGATATAAAAACACAGATAGAGGATTTGCAGAGGGAATTTGTTATAGTTTATGTTGACAAAGTACCTAACAAGTATGATATCATATGTATGTAATATTATTGTAAGATGCTAAAAGAACATATTATTAATAATGATGCATATATTGAAACTAATTTTAGTATTAAAGAAATAGGCAATAGAATTAAAGCTTTTCATAAGAAATTAAATATTTATTCTGACAAAGTGAGTAATCTAAATATAACATTTAGATTAGTTCAAAAGAATAGCACTGAGCTTAACACCAGAGGCACAACTACCTGTGGCAGGTTCAAAGGAATGTCCGTATTGTCTTCAGAAAATATCAAATCAAATACAAAGAAGTGAATTTATTTTGAATTCGTACTGAAATAATAGTTAAGAAGACAATAATGAAGAATGAATGAGCTCTACTACTAAATGTTCGTGATACAGGGTGATACTAAATTCAACGCATAAACTGATAAGAAATCCGAAAACAAACCGGAATAACTTAGGAATGTATTATTTGAAACGTCTTCCAGGTTAACTACAGAATAAACGAAGATGCAGAAATGACTAACCATTAGCAGGTGAAAACTTTTTATTTGACTATGCTTTACATTTGGACACACGTGCACGTGTGTCCAAATGTAAAATTACGTGCACACTTCCACTTTCACAATACCTGCTCAAGGTTCTTACCATGAACGCCTCACAGCAGCTACGAACCCCTTCGAAAATACTCGGCATTTCGCGGACACGCGCAACGGCGATGGAGTTTCTTGCGACGAGGTCGACATATCCACCATCTCAGTATTCGAAATACTATTCTATTGTTACGAACATGGAAAGTCACTTCCCAGCAATGGCAGTCTTATGGTTGGGAAGAGAGTTCTACAGGGGTACGTATGGGAACGCCGGGGGATGGAGCCCTCAACTCCCGACCTTGGTGACAAACTTGGCGACTTTGGTGACAAAATGTGAGATCTCAAAAGTACTGGAATTTTCTTGATATCTCTCTTAGCGGCCGAGATCTGAATTTATCCAGATGATTTCATGTGACGTCACGTCCTGTCGGGTTGATTATAAATAGGATTGTGCTCAGATCACAATGTATGCGTTTTCTCGGCTTGGCGAGTTGATCGTCTTGGGGTGTGTTTGATCGACTTGGTGAGTTTATCATCTTGGAATGTGTTTGATCGACTTGGTGAGTTGATCTTGGAATGTG
>BGPR01042710.1:0-13170 GCA_013235015.1 Araneus ventricosus
TTTTGAAAATTTTTGGAAAATATCAGAAGTTTTCAGTTTGTACATTTTTAAAAAGAATTCTAATGAAAATTTTTACAAATCCATCCCTTATTCTATTAAGCATGCTTTTGTGAGTAAACAGAAGAAATTTCAAGTAATTAGAATAAAAAGATATTGACTTTTAGCATTTTCTAGCAGATACAATTTTGGGAAAAGCAAACTGAGAAAAACAGCTTTAAAGATTTCAAAACAACAAAATTGTAATAAAAACAACTTATATCAAGCTAGTTTTTTTTTCAGAGCAATAACCTAACATTTGAAAGTTCTAAGGTATCAATTTTATTAATATATATTATTACAATAATTATTAATGAGCATCATCATATATAGTGTACCCGTTAATGTCCGTTGTCACCCCAATAATTTCTGAACGGAAAGAACTATAGTCATAAAAATGGAGTCTAGGTATAGTGAAGTTTCCATGCGCTACGCAAGAAAACCGCTTACAGCGCCACCTGGCTGAAAAATTCGGAGATAGCGTTCTTATCTCAGAAACAGTACGATATAGGAGAAAAAAATCAATTACAAAATTGCTCAGCAACATCGATTTAGTAAGAGAAGACACCTTCCGAACAGTAATGTTAAAAATAGAAGGCGTTAAATGTATATTTGTTCGGTTCTCAACTCCCAAAATTTCAACGCGACATAACGTGGAAGAAAAGAGAAAACTTCACACTCCAGATCATCCCTTATCGTAGTACAGTGTTAGCGTGCGTGATTATAATACTAGAGGACCCCGGTTAAGTGTCCAACACTACATTCGGGACATATTTCAGCAAAGGGTCATAGGGTATTGTGATTTCGTAGAATGACCTCCACGTTCACCTGACCTGAACCCATTGGACTTTTTTCTGTGGGGATACATCAAACAGCGAGTGTATGTAACACCTCCTCCAACATTGCAGGAACTTCGAAACCGTATTACGGATGCTTGTGCCAGCGTGTAACCTGCCATGTTGTACAATGTGCAGCGGGAAGTGCAGTCCCGTGTCCAGATGTGTATTGTTGCTGAAGGACACCATTTTGTGCATGGCAGATAGATGAGCCTCTTTCCGGCAAGTGCAGTTTTGTTCAACGCAATCAAACAAATGTGCATTTTGTGCTTTTCATTTGTATCAGTTTTGTGAGCAAGATGTTTTTTCGTAATAAATCGATGATGCTGAACAACTTTGTAATTGACTTTTCCCCCGTATTTCGTACTGTTTTTTAGAAAAGAACGCTAACTCCGAATTTGCAGCCAGGTGGCGCTGAAAGCGGTTTCCTTGCGTAGCGCATGACAACTTTACTATACCTAGACCCCACTTTTATGACTATAGCTCTTGCCGTTCAGAAATTATTGGGGTGACAACGGACTTTAGCGGGCACACACACTGTATAGGGATAATTAGAAAAATTTCACTCTCTTCAAATTTTTTTATTCAAAATATTTAATAAATCATCTGAAGTTACTATTTATCAAATATCTATTATAACAGAGCAAAAATTTAAAACCATTTTATTGACAATAAGAAATTTAAAGAAAAAGAGAAACTAAAGCAATGATGATGCTGATGAATCAAATTTACTTAATAAATACTAAGCGAAATTAATAAAACATTAAACAAGCAAAGAATAAAGTGTTACTGTTTGAAACAACTATCTTGCTTTGCTTTCATGAAAAAGTTAGGTGGCTTTGCAACTTGCACATAAAATATGCACGATTTAAACATTGGAAGTGGACGTGGCACGTGATAACGTGTTAGACAAAATAACTTCATATCTCACTAAATATTTGTCTGATTGTTTTGAAACTTTCAGATTATTAAGTCAAAGGTTCAGGGATCATTTTCCACTCAAAATTTGCAAACCGATATTTTCATTCATTTTCCAGAATTCTTAGGGTGCCTTAACAAAATATGTGGTTTCTTGAAAAATAATCTCACACATTTCCTATAGTGTGGCACAGTTAAGATATGATTACATAATAAAAATATATATATTTTTAAATAAAGAAATGAGCCTTAAAACGGCCAGAACATGACACCGGCTTATAAAGAGTGGGAATTTCGTCTAGCTGAAAAACTCTTCTGATTTAGTCGTTTGTTAAAATTACTGTTCTAATCGAATCAGCGAAGTTCCTAGATACTTCTTCAGTCGTGAAATTCTCATGTCCTACATTTAATGCTCCGTAACGGAAGGTGTCATGGCTCCTGGACGACTGGATATATTTCATAGTATTGCTTGCTTTCTTAGAGAATATTATTTAAAAACTGCCTTAGAGGATTTTATTTACATATTTTACAGAAAAGAAATTATGAAATGAATAAGAGGAAGAAAAATCCACTAGGATATTATTAGCTTGGCATTGCATTAGCTAACACATTGTTTAAACAATTACAACGTTTTGAATTTCAATGCATCAATGAAAAGAATTTTTCAAACTTTTGCCTAAAATATTTTTTAAATTTATTGAAATTATAAACAAATGGTACGGAAATTTAATTTATATCATTAAAAAAATAATTTTTGAATTTTTAGAAGGTGTAAGAGTGATTTTTTTTCTAATTATATTTTCGGAAATTTCCAACGAGAAACTCCAACTTTCGCTTAATTTTTAATGAATTAAAGTTTCAAACCAATGTTTACGATATAAAATTCCAATCCTTCAAATCATATTTGTGCCAAATTTCTTACTGTTAGGTCCAGATCTCTGTAATGAAGAGCACCAACACACACCAAGACACATACACACTTTCTCATTTATTATTAGTAGAAAGACATTCAGATTTGCCAAAACATATCTATCCTCTCTGCATTCCCTGCACTACAAAATATGTCAAAAGAAGAAATTTCTAAGAAATATGGAAGTTAATATATATTAAATTGTATATGCTTCTGATTCAAATATTTTTCTGGATGGTAGTTATAAAAACACTTCTCTCATGAAAAGACGCACGACTGTTCAATTAAACACGAAAGAAGTATGGAGTGCCTGAGTTAATAAAATTCGAAGCAATTTTTATCCTTAATTTGTTTGTGAAAAATATGTTTCTTATATATTTGAGAAAAGTATCTGTGTCGTAGCGGCCTTCGACATTGAATCGCTGAGCAACCGAGATACATATCAAGATCGTGGCAAAATCTCGCCAATTCATTTGCATTTTTATAAAAATGACACGCTTTCTTATATTAGTGTTTTACTTTTTTACTAAAGTCTTAAAATTCGAATTGGTTTTTTAAAAAAATTACCTTTTCTTATAGGCCGCTAAGTGGGTTCCGGGTAGGATTTTTTAAATTCAATGAACATAATAAAGCTGCGCTAGGCGCGGGAGCCGCAACCGAATAGCGTTGCTACTAGGTTGCACACTGCACTTACGAGCTTGGCGAAATCATAGCTGCGATATTGGCGACATCCGAATGTTGCTAAGTAAACAAGGGGGCCGCTATTAGACAAAAAAAACCGAGAAAGCATTTTCAAAATGTTGAATTAAACGTTGCGGAGCTTCTTTTACTGCATTTAATAAAGCTGGATTTTCTGTTGACCCACCACTCTAAACTCCAACGAAAATTATTTTTAGGACAGTTATGAAGGTTACTGGGTGACAAAAGTTTCCGTAATTTAAAAATTTCTCGAAAAGGCGTTCAGAAATGAATGACCTGTGTAATAGAAATGTGAAGTTGCTTACGATGGATCTAGTATTTTTTATACCCGAAATAATTTTTAGCTATCTTAAGCCTAGCGAAATGTACGGGAAAGCAAAAGTTTTAGAGAGGTATTATCAAAATATGTCTTCAATCTGTGCTTCGAAATATGAATGGGTAAATGTTTATTGAAAAAGTATGTATGAATTTTTCATATATTACCATATGAATACGTTAAGTACAAAGGAGTCAAGAAATTACTTTACAAACAGGAAACAATATATATTCAAATAATAATCGTTCATCGGAATGCCATTGTATACACTCACGTAAATACGAGACAAGTTTGCACACATGCATAAACTGAGGGGCAGTTAAGTTTAAAATTGCACAATGAAAAGAATTACTTTTCATCAAATATAAAAATGAAACTAAGAATGGGCAGAACATGAGAGTTGAGATTTTCTTAACCTCCCAGCTAACAAAGCCTGGGCACGTCACCATTCGCGAAGGCCCTTCTCGCCCTGGCATTTATCTGAAGTTTACGTAGAAATTATTGCTCTAATGCCAGAAGCAAAGTTCCGAAAGACTTCTTCAGTCCTCAGCTCTTTGTGGCTTCATGCATTTAATGCTCCAAATCTACAATTTCCAGGTGTCATAGCTCTTTTCTGCGACTGAAACAGCAATCTTTGTAATGGCCTCTGCAGATTGTAATCGTTTCATCGCCTAGATAACAGGATTCTAATAGCAACACTCCTAACAAACGAGCGACATTCGATTGAGACTAGCCAGTTTCAAGCCTACTGATGGCTCTCCATTATAAAATTCAAAACTTTTTCATCTTTGTTTGAAACTCCTGATCAATGGTGCTATGTTCTGTGGGTCTTAAACATAGTGAACTTTAATTTAATTTTCTTGTCATTTGTGCTGATTCAGAACTTCGCACTTTTGTTTTTGCTTTTTTGCTATCTGAGTAATTCAGTTTCGATGTAATGCTTTGTTTGTATCGGTATTGAAGTTGATTTCATAATTTAAATTTCCCGTCAACGGAATCAGTACCTTATACTATCTGAGTAGGCTGTGTTTGCGTGGGCAATTAAATAAAATATTTGTTTAGTCGTGTAACATTAGCAATGATAGAATAGAACCAAGAGAAGATTCTTTGTTTAGAAGAAGAAAGTTATATGAGGCAACTGTATTCCTTTTCATAAAAAAGGGTTACAATCAATCTTTGAGCCAGGTTTCACAAACACTCATCTATATCTCGTTCTTTTGCAATTTTATTGCAAATGAAGTAATATCTTAATAAAGTTCAATAATTTCATGTCTTATTTCAAAATAACGAACATTAGCAAACGAAAATAATTAAGAGAATAATGGTGAATTAAAAGATTTCATAAAAGTTACAGAAATAACAGTCTGTTATTTAAATTTTTGTGAATATTCCAATGATTAATTCTCAGTTCCCCTGTTCCTTTTCGAAAAATGGTTTAATAAACTTTTATACTGGAAAAATGACTCAGGCTTTCCAAAAAACCTTTTCCTGCATTATTAAACCTCTGATTGTATAATTTGTTTTAAAAAATCACTATTTAGAAACAACGTTTATAAACGCGTTGAAATACAAGTTCTTCAGCGGTATTCAAAGATTTATCAGTATAATATATTACAACGCTATAAAAACGTTAAGCAAACACATTAGACTGTGAAAATCGCAGGACACAGCAGAGAATAGACTTGCTTCCAACTCGCGGAAATAATCGGCTAAGCTGACAGATGTTTAATGCTTACTTTTGATACGAACACATCTTTATTTAACTTTTATTTCATTATTTCAGAGAATTTTTCGGAAGTTATTTTTTTCTACCACTCGGAAGTGGCAACGGAAATGCTTCTTAAGAAGAAAGCTGTTATCTCGCTTGTGCTTTATCTTCACATTTATCGGATTAAGTTTTCTGAACGGAATGCCATGAGAATCTAAAAAAACATATCTTTAATGTTAATTGGTCTAATGTTTCTTTCCGCTCTAGTTAGTTCTTGGCGGCTCAATGCTTTAAAGTGCCAAGAAAAGAATAGATTTTCTCTCCAATTGGCTTCAGTATAACAATAAATATTTGATTATTGAGAGAAGGAGCACTTAGCATTTATTAATAATTAGAAATAAAGGGAGTGAGAATATGTTGTTTAAAGAATTATGTTGTACGCAGAATCGGAGTTTAGTGATAACTCAAGTTATTTCCGAAAATAAAAGATTACTATTTTTCTCATATTTACTAGGAGAAATACGACAGGAGACATTTAATTAGAGATAGCTGAAAAATTTCCCAGTTGTGCTGCAGACGTAACAGATTATGGAAAATAGTTCAAGAAAATGTCTTCAAAAATTATACAAGTTCAATTTTACAAAGTAATAAATAATTTTTAGTTGTCCCTCTTGATAATTTGAAAATTGGAATTATAAATGACGACAGCAAAAAAAATGAGGTCCGAAAACTACAGGTCTGAAATATTTTTTTAATCTTTTTTAAGAAACTTAGTTTTCTATCAACGCAGTTGGAGTTTAGTTCAGTGTAACGTCCCAATTTGAAGTAACACAAGGGCTCCGTTTTGACGGATCTCTCAATTTTAAACCACCCTCAGATAATGAAGCACCTTAGCTGTCATCCCTTCTCCAAGCTACGGAGCCACAATAGGACCACGGGTGAACGTTTGGGCCCCTACATAGGAATTAGCTTGCAGATTCCCCACATTCACTGTGGAATCAAGTTTCAAACACATCTAATACTGGGGAAAATACACAAGATAAATAATGGCCTTCTATAGAAAAACAGGCAGTATTTACCCCTCTAAATGGTTTTGATGAGAATTTATTATTCAGTCTGATGGCTTTTGTTCAGAAACAGATATTTTTGTAACGCAAGGAAACATTCGATGAGTTTAACGTCACGAATTGAAGGAACACGAGGGATATTTTGGGGCTCAATTTTGAAGATAAGATGATTATGAATTAAAGTAGTTAAACGTGTCTTTAATTTTTCTGTTTGTTCCATTATTACTAATTCTGCCTCCCTGATTAAGTTAAAATTTAAATGATTTATTTATAAAATTCATTTATAAAGAAGAACTGAAATTAAAATGGCATCCCAAAATATGTTCAAAAAGTATTGAAATTATTTTCCTAGAGTTGTTGAAACAAAGCTGCTGAAATCTCATTAACAATTTCATGAATCTTGGTTTATCACCAGTTCTTGCTGTAAAATAAAAAAAATTAAATATTGATTTTAAATCTTGTATATAATTACGTTTTCGCTGCTGTTAATAAAATACAAACCACATTCCTTTTCCTTTCAAACTTTTCATTTAAGTTGCCACAAATACTGTGACAGACCTCAAACCTATTGCAATAATACTCACATTTTGAACTCACTATTTGAATACTTGAGGTGCAGTTCTTTAGACATTTTTTCAATGACCATTTTCAAATTTCCCATCGTTACGAACTGGAGGAAATACTGAGTATCACAAAAAGAGATTTTGCTATCTTTTTAAAGAAGTTGGTTGTGAGCCCTTGGAAATTCAGACTTATCTTTGCACCGAAATGTTTTGTCTCTTATCACCCTGTATATATTTATATATATAAGATCAATTTAATTGGCAAAGGAGTACAATAAATTCTATAAGGAACTAATAATTATTAATAAGCTAATAATTAGTGATAAATCGAGATCTCAGCTAAAAATGCAATTTCGCAGGAGTTTCAAAGAGGCCTTTACAGATGAGGACTCACACTAATCCCCATTCAATTGATCCCTCTTTTAAGGTTTGATTTAAATTTCGTTTTGATGATATTGAATTTATAAAGTCATCATGTTAGTAGGTTAGTGGTGTTAGTAGGTATCCTGGTTAAGTTAGAATTAAAACTTCTATTCACCGAAACTCTCAAGATTATTTTTTCATATTTTATTATCTTTAGGTCAGATGGCTTCTGCACTAGTTCATATTTTATATTTTCCAAAATTTGAAAGACAGAAATAAAATTTTGTAACTCCACATTTTTATTTTCTTCCAGATGTGCTTGCGCATTTGAATAAAGTGATTAGTTGTTGAGATTTGTGCCAATAAAACTACATAGAAATGTACTCAGAAATGAGTACATACATCGTAAATTAATATTAACGCGGCACATATTTAAGACCTGCTTTTTTACTTTTATCAAGATGCCGCATTATAACCCATACAATAATGTAATCTTCTCAGAATTTAACTTCTCTAAAATATCATGAATGAGTTTCTGGGTATCTTACGAATAAGAATCTGACTTCTCAGATCATAAATGATTGTAAAAAAATGTTAACATCTTTATATACATTTTCCTTGTTCTGCTTTAATACTTTAGAAAGAATTAAGCACGATATTAAATCTACTAAGCATTATTATGTTTTTGTGTTAATTCGGGATTATCTAATTAAAGAATAAATTTTACACTGATGTAAGCATTTTTTCCCCAAAATTTGAATAACGTCTTTAAGTTTTAATTCGCATTGAATTCGAAGTTGATTTGAATTCGAATTGGATGAAAATGGAATTATATTTGCCGTTACGATATCTGTAAACTGAAGAATTCTGATATAAAGGATTTGGAAATTTTAAAGAAAATAATACTGCTGAAATCGAAATATTGGTCTGCCAGAAGAGAAGCGCGTGCTTTGCTGAAAAGTTAAAGAAAATGGTGTAGTTAAGTTTTGAAATTTGAAATAATTATGCTCGCTGATCCGTTTGGGAAAAAAAGCTGCTTCTAAATTCACAATGTATCCTGGAAAGGCTGAAAAAGTTTTGCATACATTTACTGCATTGAATTAGGTCGTTTCCCGAAATTATTCTACCACTTAAAGTTGCAACAGAAACACTTTTTATAAGAGAGTGAAGACTGCTCTCTCTGCCAGTAGCTTTTGGAACATATTGGAAATCTTCATGAAATAGTGTCCCGAAATCGGGGTCGCTTACATTTTTGAAACTGTTTTGCTTTCAGTTAAATTGTAAATACAGATAGGTGAATAAAATAAAAATAAATGTCCGAAAGTGATTCACGCAAATGAAGTTAGAATATTTTTAGCACTATATTATCCCCTTATTGGTCGGATTTTTTTTACGCAATTGCGACCCAAAAGAAGGCATTCATTTAATTGCAGAATATACAATTTGATTATGCTTTCCATTCAAAGTGGGAAATCTCACCGCGAGAACTCGAAGAAAGTAGGACTATTTTCACCATCTCTTACCAATATTCAGAAATACAAAAATTATCTCGGAATATAACGAAACTCGGACGAATTCACTTCCAACAATGTGGTTTCTTTCTTCGTCACTGGTAACAAAGATAATATGACATTAATTTTTTAAATAAATGCTTAAAAAATTTATTTAGATTAAACTCTTCTTGTTTATTATGATGATAATACGTTAAAGTGAATTTCATCTCCAGCAGAATATGAAAACCATTTTAGGTCAACATCCATTTGCTTACAAATAAATTCATGAAGAAGCTCCCAAAATACGTAAAATGTATTAAAGTTTGCTCCAGAAATTCTTTCGGAATTTAAGGTTTGGTTTTCAAGAGGGAAAATGTATTGATAGCGTTGAGTAAAATACTGCGCACCTTTTATTGCATTAAATCAAGTTGAAGCTGTTCTGTTGACCTGCACTTTAAACACAAACAAAAATGCCTTTTGAGAAAGTAATTAATTTCTCACTTCTAACCTTGCCATTTGTCGGAAGTATACCTAGAAATTATTGCACCCATGCCAGCAGCGAGATTCCGAAACACTTCTGGAGTCATCATCTCTTTGTGGAGTCATGCTTTTAATGGCCCATACCTAAAATTTCCAAGTGTCAAAGCTATTGAAGGAACTCCTACAGAATTTTTTAGATGAGCGCTGCAGTTTGTAATCGGTTCCACTGCCTATATACCAGCCACTACTTAGATTCAATTATCATCATTGCAACAATCGACCGACATCCGATTGAGACTGACCAGTTTCAAGACTACAGACAGCTCTCCTTTATAAAATTCAATACTTTTTCATCTTTGTTTGAAACTTTTGAATAATGTTACTGTATTCTATGGGTCGTAAACAAAGCCAACCTTAATCTAATTTGCTTTGTCATTTGAGCTTGTTCAGAACTTTTGTATTTTTGATATTGCGTTTTTTCCATCTTTGCAATTCAGATTGGATGCAATGTTCTATTTTTATCGGTATTTCATTTGTTTTCTTTCTAACTTAAATTTCCCGTCGACAAAATCTGTGTCTTCTTCTGGATAGGCTGTATGAGCGTGAGCAAATAAATAAGCATTTTATTTTGTTGTGCAACAATAGCAACGATCGGATCTTTCACAGAACTAAGAGCATATTCCTTTTCTTTTCTGGAAAAGAAACTTGTATGAGGCAACTGTATTCCTTTTCATAAAAAAAAGTTGAAATGAATCTTTAATCTAGGTTTCACAAATATGAACATATATACTTTTTCATTTTATGATTCTAGATTTCATAAAAATTATAGAAATAACAATCTGTTATATGAATTTCCGTAAATATGCCAATGATTAATTCTCAGTTCCCTTGGTCATTTTCGAACTTCTATTTTTTTAATGGAGAAAACGGTACAGACATTTTGGTACCGGGAAAATGTTTCAGGCTTTCAAAAATATATTTTTCTGTATTATTATTGCTCCCTTTTAACATGAACACATCTTTAATTAACTTTTATTGTATAAAAGAAGGTTACTGAAATTATTTTTTTCTACGACTCGGAACTACAACGAAAATGGTTTTTAAGACGATTGTAAAAACTGTGCTGGCGACGTTCGGAAGCTATGTAGAAGGTTTTTGGAAAGGTGTCCTGAAAGAGATACCATATTGAATCTGATAAAAAAATATTTTTGACGACCGCCCTAATTAATATGTCACCCCGACCCTAATTAATATGTAACTGCTCAAATATAATTTGCCAACAAACTTTTAGCATTCTTCCCAAACGGCTTCAGTATAGGAATGCATATTTTATTATTGATATAACGCGCATTAAACATTTGCACGGATAAAATAAAGGATGTGAGAATAGGCCTTTTAAAGACTTATGTTCTAAGCAGAATGTTTTTTCAGTGATCACTCAAATGCCTGCCCAAAATAAAAGATTTATATTTCTTTCTATCATTTACCAGAGAAAATGAAACTGGGACCGATTAATTAGAGATTGCTAAAGAAGTTGCATTGTTCGTTCGATGTAAAAGATTATGGGAAGTAGTTCAAGAAAATGCCTTCGAAGATCAGACAACTTCACAAATTATTAAAATACTTCTTAGTTGCCCCGCTTGATAATTTAAAAATAAGAATTATAAATGATGACAGGAACATATAATGAGGTCTAAAAATTTGGACATACAATACTGAAATATTTTCTTGAGTTTTTACAATAAAGTTGATAGCATATGATTAAATATTTGATAAATCTTTTGTTTAGAAAAAGCTATTGCTACTTCCTGTGGTTTCAATGAAACTGTAACCGCATTCATTTGTCTTAGAAACAAGTGATGCTTGTTGCCGCAAACATTTTGCCGTAATCGATGTCTATTGTAGTCAACTGCACATATTACGAATATGTATGGCGTTAATGCTGTAACAAGTTTCTCAATGGCTGTGTTTAAAATTTTCATGACTGTATTCGGAAGAAGATATGGAAGTCTATCAGTGCAGGTTTCAGTATCTTCTCAAATCGCACTGCTGATCGCTTATGTAAGTCTGAGTGCTCAGAAACAAAGATAGTTTAATATACCCTTTCTGATTTTAAAGCAGTTAAATATATGTAATATATGGTCAAGTTTTAACAAGGAAGTTTCATGATATAGAATGCAGTTTTTCCGCAGACGAATTAGTGAACGTAATTGTTTCAGATTTCGAAAATGCGGTTACCCATTGCATTTTAAATTCCAAATATTTCACGCTTATACCTACCACATATTTTTTGCAAAAATCTTTGCACCGTTCTTGTGAAATCTGGTTAATATCTTTAAATTCTTATATTATGCCTTAAATTCTTTGTAAAAGGAAGATTATTTATGCAAACCTGTGTTAATAATGTCAAATTAATTAATAAAAATAGCATTGTGATATAGACAAATAGCTCATGAGTTGATATTTTTGCTATTCTGAAACTAATTATTATCAGTTTATGACCGATATGAAGAGAAAACATAAAATTTACGAATTTTCATTTACTCTTCTTTTAATGGGATTCATTTTTGTAAATCTTGTGGAATCTACGAAAATGCAATCACTGCTGTTGACTCGCGCGAGAAGCCAGGTGTGTTCGAAAGAGTACATAAATCCCCCCATTGCCTCTGGGACGCGGGGATTAAAGTTTCCATTCGAGTCTTTAAGCATTTCTTGTAAATAGTAGTTCTGTGAAAATGGGAACATTCGTCGCCCACCCCAAAAATAATCAAATATCTAATCTTTAAAGGTTTATCAATTTTTTTCGAAGGCGTGTTATTTACATATGGCTCTACTTTGAGGAATATTAATAAAATTGCAATTAAATGTCTAGCCATAATTGAAATGACACAGTGATTTTGTGGTGCCAAGCATTGAAGAAATTAAAATGGCTACCATCTTGAAACAGAATAAAAATATAAAAAAATCCTTACGCGCGCATACATCATTTTTAAAGACTTCAGTGAACGTTTATAAAATTCGAAGAAAAATGAACACCGAGTTTGATCTGTTTGTGTAAGAAATAAATTTACAGACAAATAGACGATATTCCGAAAGTTCCAGTTGAAACAGGTTCTCATCACGCATGATTCATATTTATGGCATAATAAAATTGGATTTTACTTTTGCTGTGTTATTTTAGTGTCTTCACTCGCGCCATTAAATTCAACATTTTGCGGTCTCAAACGCCAATAGTTTTCGTATTCATTTCGGAAATCTCATAACTTCTAGGTTGGAAAAATTTCTTTCCGAAACAAACATAGTTCTAACTATAAGGATTTTTCTGTTGTCTAATATGAATCTTTATAAAAGAAAAATTAATAATATTGCAAACTAAATTTTCCATGCCATAAAATTGTATTATTACATGGATACCTATATTCCAATTTTTATCAAATGAGACAACTGAAACATATATTTTTTAAGAAGGTTAGTGAGCTTATATTTTTTTACTAGTGTTAGTTTAAGCAGTAGGCGTTCAACCTGTGAAGCACTATATTTACTCCTGTATTGAGAAAAAGCTCTCTCCGATACATACACAGCTCAAACAAAATAATACTTTTCAGGTTTCCTAAACTGAGAGGGTTTGTTTTCGCAAAATTATCACCACTCTTAAGATTTTAGGAGTGTAGAGAGAATCTGCACATAGGCCATTTATTTATTTCTAAAAATTTATGCAAATTATTATTAAGTTCGCTGACAAGGCTCACATTTGTACCTAGAGATATTCCAATGGGTGATA
>BGPR01042711.1:0-13170 GCA_013235015.1 Araneus ventricosus
GATAATGACATTTTAATTGTAGAAAAACAGTACAGAGTACGTTAATCTAAAACAATATTAAAAAATTGAAACGTGAAAATGATTATTGTACAGCAAGTAAAATATGCGAGACATAAACACGTTAAGACACTGCCGAAAATAATAATCGAAATCATTCAGTTGAAGGTTATGACATATCCTGCGCTCTGCCCCTTCAGCCAATGACATTGCAACAATGCATGTTGGGAAGGCGCTGGAGAAACTTCCGCGGGAGTATGCTGGCTAGAGAACAATATCTTTCAACTGACCACGAAAAAATTAATTTTAAAAAAGCGGAAAAAGCTATTTTAACCGTTCTTGTTTTAAATCCGAAAGAACCGTTCCAGTTATAAGCTGAAAAAAATTGAAAATAATAGTGTTATTAGAACGTTGGATGCAGCAAATTTATAAATAAAAATAAAATTTCGATGGCAAAACTGATTATTTTTTAAAAATTTCTCAAAATTCAGTAAATTACGTTTGAAACTCAAAACATACTTCATTAGAACGGAAATTGTTTGTTCTATCCCATGGCACATTGATTGTTTTTCAGCGACCATTAGAAAAGATACTACAGCCGTAAACGTGCCAAAAATGTCCCAATACAACACAAAACACTAAATAAAAAATTTTCTAGATTAAATTTTAAAATTCCGTCTTCTAGGTGCATTGAGTCACCATTACGACTACCTGTGTGCGAAAGTTCATGGCTGTAAGTGCGATAGATTCGTCTGAACATCGTGCGCACACACACAAACATTGCCTTTTATAAGTATAGATTATCATATGTATCACACACGGTAAAAATTTTAGTAATGAGGTAAATGGTACCCATGTATGTGAAAATTATTCGTCGATCCATGAGCATATGATGAAAATTTTTTAAACCTTGAAAAAATCGGTTTAATTCGACATTTTACCAAGATTAACAATGACGATCCTATTCCCACTTAGGCGAATATATCTATCCGAGTTCACGAACCAAGAACTCATGATAAAGGGAAGGTGTGGTATGTTCTGTTGGTCAAAGACACCTGGGAGCACCTGAAGAAGAAGTCTGACTTAGCTCCAGAGGTCACGATGGTATAGTGGTCAGGTATCGGCTTCGGGGCAGGAGGGTTCCAGATTCGAAACCCAATTTCACTAAAGATTCGCCGTGTAGGTGGGCCTGTAGCACCCGCTGGTGTGGTGCGGAAGTTTAGAGAAGAGGGAGGCGCTAGCTGAGGTGTCGTCTTCGTCATCTGACCGCTGATCAAAATGAAGAGAAGTTATTCAAAGAAAAGGAATTGCAATATGTATCTGAAATTACTGATATAAATAGGTTTCCTATATTCTATGCATAGTATAAACAAGGAACCTAATTAATTAACTTCGATTTTTCAACCTGAGACAAAGGGTCTAAAATCAGAACGGTCCCAACAAATCCAAGGTGACTGGTCATTTTAGAATAGAAATTTATTGTATGTTGAGTTTCAGAGTTGGTCGATACATTTTTACCCAATCCTTAAAAAGCTGACAGTTTAACAAATGCGCATGGGTATTTTTGTTCATTCCCTACAGCGCCGATGAACCTTTCGACACGTACTACCATTTCACACAACTGGAACGATAAACGCTATAAAATATCATTTGACTGAAAACCCGAAATCATAAAATTCGACACATCATTTCATCTGTCCACAACACGCGATTCATTCAGATAAAAAAATAAAAAAACGATGGTTTACCTGATGAAGACAAATTATTGTTTTTTTAAAAAGAGACACGCGAGTGCAAGCCATAGTGCCAAAAGCAGTGGTGTGTCCAGTAGTATAAAGACCCGCTTTTCTGAATGCCATAATTCATTTGACCTTCATTGTTCGCTGCTTTGACTTTCAGATGAGTCGAAGGTCCACTGACTCGCTCTACATCTACAGCCACACTTTCTACTTCGCTTTCACAGATGACCGGTCTTGTTTCTTTCGTTTACGTTTCATTGTAACTGTGATGGTTTGTTTGGAATTCTAAAGTCTTTTGTTATCGTCTGCAGACGAAAGAGCGAGAACAAAAATTCTGATTTCCACGGAAAAGAATTACTTTTTGGAACAAAAGAAATGGGCTGATTCGAATCTCCCAAAATCAAATAGAAAGAAAGTCGCACGGTAGTTTTTTTTTAAAGCTATTTGCGTTTAAATGAATTGAACTGACGACTAGAATCAGACGGGACACTTTTGAATCCATGTCCTGGACTTGAATTTATCGTCCTTGATTATCCCGTTTCATGCTGATATAAATAGCTCAAATTAAAGAAAATATTATCTATATTTAATTTTTTTAAAAACTAGTCTGGAAAATTTTCCTTCGCAACTTTTACCATACATAGAATAAGGTCAGCCTATTATGACCAATCGTGACAGAACCCTACTGAGAAAAAATTCAAAAATAATAGCGAATGGTGATATTTATGTTTCAATATCTCTTCCGGTTTTATTAAAAAAGTTTTGTACTAAATTTTAATTCATTTGCCCTGATTTTTAAAAAATAATATACATATACGGTATATTATAGATTTTGTTCGGAGTTGAGACATCGTACAGAAAATCTTGTCTAATTTGGAATTTTTATGGTGAGCGGTCTTCGATAAAGTTCGCCATTCGATTCCTCATTCATTTTCTTTCGTTTTGACCATTTTTTACTTTCTAAATTAATTTTTATGTGTTTTAAATATTATCGTTTTAAACTTCAGTTGATACAATCACTTGAGGCTGTTGCGTTAGCACACTTAAAGATGTATTGTCATCGTTTCTGTTTAAATATGCTGTTTCTTATCTATACTTTTCTTTCTTTTTTAATTTTAATTTTTGTTTAGTACATCTATTATTTGTACACTTCCTATGTGATGGCTTCCCATGTGTGTGATTCGATATTTAGTTCAATGACAATCCAGTTTGTCCTTTTTTCGATTTATTCACGACACACACACATATAAACACCATTACGACAAACATATAAAATAGAAACATCATATAGCTTAGAGCTCAATTAAATCCACACCCGCCTGGGGGCAGGATCAGAAGGTATCTGCTAGTGAATCCCTTCGGGCGTGGGGATGAAAGTTCTAATTTTCCCTTTTCTAGGGATTGCTGTAGCTAAGTTGCCACACCCTACCCTTCAGTTACAGTTCCGGACTGGAGTTCAGACGGGTTTAAATTATTATACTAAATTCAGACCAATTTATTATAATATTTAAGTTCTATGACGTGGCATATATGACCAGCAGTGTCAATGAGAGAGTAAATTTTTTTCTGTTATAAAATAAAATTGTATTTCAAAAAAATTACTGAAAGTTTGATTGAACCCAAATCTTTCACGCCATTGTGCAATATTTGTGCGCTATTGCGGAACTTAATTAACTTCATTAAATACATTTAGCTTAAAAAACTTAATAAATTTAAAGTTATTTAAAAGCATTTGCTTTTAAACAGAGTTAATTTAAAAACTCTTAAAAATTGAAAAAAGTCGATATTTACAATCATTTAGTTGCTTTTTAATTCACTGCAACTACGACTGTTTATTGAAATTCTAAATATCTCTATTATCGTCTGCAGACGAAAAAATAAGTACGCAAATTCTGATTCATAAACTGAAATTAATCCCTTCTTGCTCACGTGATATATGTCAAATGCGTCACGTGATGATAATTTTGAAATGCATTGTGTATCTTGAAAGAGGAAAACGCAAGAGAACGAGCTGTACGAACAAGCACAGTTTACGTGTTTTTGATGCTACTGTGACGTCACAGGATCTCTATTATTTTTGAACAAAAGAAATGTGCTGATTCGAAGTTGTTATCGCCTATAATCATCTTGAAAAGAAAGTTGTATGATAGGTGTACAACTGCTTGAGTGTAAAAGTGAAACTCTGTAGTGATGCATATAAAAAAATTGCCGTGTCAGTAAAAAAAATAAGATTTTGATCATTACTGATAAAATTAATGGGTAATTAAACGAAAGTGTGAATCAACTCAAAAAGCACAAGAAAGTGTACGCTACTGTAGAATACTAATACAATTTATATTAAAATTTAGTGTAAAATATCACGCAGCATCATATAAAAAGGTAGTATATGAAGTTTTGGCCTACATTTTTACTTTATCGTATACGAAGTATACACAGAGAAAGTATTGTAGTCGTCAAAATATTCGAACTCGAGATTTTGACGAATCTCCACGTTTTAGACCTACTGAGTCCGAAAAACACAATTTTGGAATTATATCTGTCTGTGAACACGATAACTCGAAAACTATGAGAGCTACGGGGATGAAATTTGGTATGTGGTCTTTAAACATAATTTGTAGGTTTCTATCAAATTTTGGACAAAATCCGCCAACGGGAAGTCTGTCTGTCTGTATGTCCGAAGTCATGCGAACACTATAACTCAAAAACTTGAATAGCTAGATGGATAAAATTTGGTACACAGTTTTATCGTCATGAATGTAGGTCCGTAGACAATTTTGAGCCAAATACGTCAAAGGGTTGACTGTCTGTCGGCCTGTATAACTTACCATTGAAACCAATCCGCTATCTCCAAGCGCATGCGTACGGAAGCAATCGTTTGTGCTCCCGAAAGGAGCGAATTACGTCAGTTTGTCCTTGAGACGGCAAGAGTGAAACCTAGCAGTGTGCGATAAATGCGTTTCAATCGGTACGCATGTCTTTGAATTCTTTACTCCGATATTTTTCAATCACTATAATGAAAAACCTTCTGATGGTCATTGGATTCTGGATAACAGTAGGTTCGAATTTTTTTAGCCACGCGGGGGAAGGAGAAACGGCACCTTTTGGGGGAAGTATACCGGAAAGTTCAGGGGAGAACACTCCCGCTGGTTTTAAACATAAATACTAGTACACTGTGTGAACAATAGTCCCTCACTCCCCCCCCCCTCCGTAAAAAACTGTGATCTGCTTTTCGTCATAACCATTAAAGGCTTAGCCATTTTTTTCGAATGTGAATTATTATAGCTTCTGCTTTTATCAGTATTCACAGAATTACTATTAAATGTCTGTTTGCATCAGTATTCACAAAATTACATTTGAATGCTTGATTTTATCAGTATAAACAAAATTAAAATTCTCGCCTTTATCAAAATGACTCAAATGTTTTCACATGTCTCACTCAAATGTCTCATATGTTCAAATGTTTACACAAACTCGCATTTGACTCGCCAAATTAATGAAGTCAATAAAACGGTTAGCATCTTAAAACGGAATTAAAAAAATAAAAATCCTTACACATATGCCGTTTTTAATGACTTCAAGGAACATACATGACAAATTCGAAGGCAACTGTACAACGCGTTTGGTCATAATTTATAGACAGACGAAACGCCGAACGGTCGAGTTGAAAGAGAACATCGTTTTGCTCGGTCTATTAAAAAAATATCTGTCTGAATATAATATACTAGCAGTACGCGCACGGCTTTGCCCGTGGAATCAGGAGTTCAACAAAATGGAAAAAAAACCCGCCCATAACGACATGAAAAATTTTTGAAAACAAAATCAAAACAAAAGATACACATTATTGATTTTCCCGCTTATTTTTATTTTAAAAAATTGTAACGTGAAAATTAATATACTGCAAGCAAAGTATGCGAGATGAATAAATACTCTAAGATACTGCCGAAAATAATAATCAGTCATTCAATTCGAGGTTATGACGTCACCTCCTCTTCAACCAATCAAATAGCCAGCTGCTTTCCGGAAAAGTGTCACAGGAGAAGACTCCCTCGACAAAAATAACTTTCCTCTGCCCAGGAAAAAATTATTTAAAAAAAACCGGGATAAGATATTTTAACCGTTCTTGTTTTAAGCTGAAAAAAATTGAAAATAATAGCGTTATTAGAAAGTCGGATGTAACAAATTTAAAAACAAAAATAACATTTCGATTGCAAAACTGGCTATTTTTTAAAAATTTCTCAAAATTCAGTAAATTACGTTAGAAATTCCAAACTAACCTCATTAGAGCGGAAATCGCGTGCTCTTTCCGATGGTGTATCTATTTTTCTCGTACAGTTATCCGAAACCATGCTATTGAGAAATTAGTGCGGAAAATCACCCATACAACACAAAACATTAAATAAAAAATTTTCTAGATTGAATTTTAAAATTTCGGCTTCGAGGTGCATTGAGTCACCATTACGACTACCAGTGTGTCAAATTTCATGGTTGTAAGTGCGATAGATTCGTCTGGGCATCGCAGACAAACACACACGCACACAAACATTGCCTTTTATAAGTATAGATTCAAAAGCAAACCAAGAGGTAAAAATACAAATCTCAAGTATTGCAAAATACTCTACGCAAACTGGGTTGAAAAACTGCATTCTGTACTACTTGAGTTACACATGGGCACAACATGTATAGTATTTCTGAGTTACAGGGGAACTTAATAAATACAAATTAAAATTTTTTTTGAATAATAGGGCAATTAAATTTAAAAAAATTGTAAATCCTAAACAATATTTGAACTGTTTACCTTGAAACAGGGAAATTTTAATTTTTAATCTGCAATAACCAGTACATTTTTAAGCAGCTACGTAAATCGATAAATGAATGAAAGAAATATATATACATTTCAAATTAAAATTGCAAAATTATTTCATTAAATTTTTCTCATAAAAATCTTTCGTACTGCGTATCAAAATGTTATAAATAAATTATTTGATTAATTAATCATAAAAATATTCAAACTTAAAAAGGCAAACAGGTGAGTCAGACCAATATATAAATAGAAAATCAAATAAAAATATGAAATTAAAAAGCCAAAGAAATATAATGTAGACCAATATGTATCAAGTACATTATAAGTTAAGTGAAAATGCGAACAACAAATTCGACGCATTTCCACGTTTCCATAAACGTGAATTCCTCTTTAAATATTCGTTTAAAATTAATTTTGTCGTTGATGTGGCCTTCACAGACAACAACCGAATACGCATGAAGTGAATTTTAAAACTGAGTGTTTCTTTCTCCGCTTTTGGAGGAAAAAAAATATTTTGATACCATTGTTTTGTTACCCGGAACAATTTTATTTACATATTTACTTTTTTAAACATTCGTATTTTGCATTCATACCTTTGTCTCCAAATAGAATTTCGACACCTTTCAAGATTTTTTAAATTTTTTTTCGCTCTCTTACCGTTCTAAACAATGTACAGAAAAGACGCATTCTATTCATTAAATATTCGCAGAATATGTACAGAATTCAAGGTTCGTTTACAAGTATTGTTGGCTGACAAAACGTGGCGGTCTAGTCAGCAGGTTGTCAAAATGGCACTTATGCGCGAATCGGTGACAAACTGAATTTAAACATCCGTTCGTACGTGTCTACAATGAATTTTAAACTAATTTCCATGTATAGTTTCTACTATTTTTACTTTCTCGTATACGAAGTATACAAAGAGAAAGTATTGTAATCGTCAAAAAATTCGAACTCGAGATTTTGACGAATCTCCACGTTTTAGACCTCCCTGAGTCCGAAAAATAAAATTTTGGAATTATGTCTGCCTGTGTGTCTGTATGTCTATGAACACGATAACTCGGAAACTATGAGAGCTACGGGGATGAAATTTTGTATGTGGTCTTTAAACGTAATTTGTAGGTTTCTATCAAATTTTGAACAAAATCCGTCAACGGGAAGTCTGTCTGTCTGTATGTCCGAAGTCATGCGAACACTATAACTCAAAAACTTGAATATCTAGATGGATAAAATTTGGTACAAAGTTTTATCGTCATGAATGTAGGCCCGTATAAAATTTTGGGCCAAATCCGTCAAAGGGTTGACTGTCTGTCGGCCTGTATAATTTACCATTGAAACCAATCCGTTATCTCCACGCACATGCGTACGGAAGCAATCGTCTGTGTTCCCGAAAGGAGCGAATTACGTCAGTTTGTCCTTGAGACGGCAAGAGTGAAACCTAGCAATAGATGCGTTTTAATCGGTACGCATTTCTTTGAATTCTTTACCTAGATATTTTTTAATCACTATAATGAAAAACCTTCCGATAGTCATTGGATTCTGGATAACAGTAGGTTCGAATTTTTTTAGCCACGCGGGGGAAGGAGAAACGGCACCTTTTGGGGGAACTATACGAGAAAGTTTAGGGGAGAACACTCCCGCTAGTTGGATAAATATTTGCAATACCCAAAAGCAAATAAATTTGGTGTGTTGTCCCTTCTACTTTTTCTCATACTCACGTATAAGTTAGTTTCCAGCTTCTTAGCCAATCTGTCTCTCTATTTATCTTTGAACACTATAACTCAAAATTAAGATTTGGATTTCTATTCAATTTTCGGCCATATCTGTCTGTGCGAAGTCCGGCCATTGGCGAGCATGTGAACAAGAACAACAAGCTAGATGGGTGAGTTTCAAAGTACGATCTTTTCACCAATATTGCAGATCTGCGCCCAATCAGTCAGTCGATAAACTGCTTGTTTTTATGTCTTCTCGTATCCATGTGGACACGATAACGGAGAAATACAAGAAGCTAGATGGGTGTATTGTAGTATGTGGTTTCTACACCAAAATTGTAGATCTGTATCAAATCTTTGATTCGATCTATCAAATGGGGCAGCCCAGAGCCAAGCCGGGCCCCGGGCCATAGTACTGGCATTCGGGTCCCCACATAGCCAACACTTCCCCAATAACCCTTCTTTTTAATCCCGGGCCCCTGGGCAAAGTACTGGCATACGGGGCCCCACTTTTTCAACACTTCCCCAATAACACTCTCCCTCTTTATCCCAGGCCCCTGGGCAAACTACTGGCATGCGGGGCCCCACATAGCCAACACTTCCCCAATAACCCTTCTTTTTAATCCCGGGCCCCTGGGCAAAGTACTGGCATGCGGGGCCCCACTTTTTCAACACTTCCCCAATAACTCTCTCCCTCCTTATCCCGAGCCCCTGGGCAAAGTACTGGCATGCGGGGCCCCAATTTTTCAACACTTCCCAAATAACTCTTCCCCTCCTTATCCCGGGCCCCTGGGAAAAGTACTGGCATGCGGGCCCCAATTTTTCATCAATTTCTCAATAATTCTCCTCTTCCTTATCCCGGGGCCCGGGGATTCCCCCCCCCAGCTCGCTCGCGGCTGGGCTGCGATCAAAGGGAAAATTTCCAAAGTGCAAACTCGATTTCTTCACTAGACTACAAGTCAAACACAAAACGCCCCGTATTGTGTTAGTGTAAGAGAAAGTCGAGAGGAGAATACTCCTCAGGTTTACGGACGAGGTTCTTCTTCCGCTTTACGACGCAAGATCCATTTTTGGCCACGCTGCGCCCCTCTCGTGACGAAAGGGGCGGCGACTCCGCCCTGGCGGATAGAGTGTTTTCGAAGGGGCTTCCATCTTTCTTCATCGGCAGCAAGAAATGGCAGCGCTCGATTCCTGCAGCCATTAATCGCTAATCGATGGCGATGAAGACGTCTCCCAGGAAGATGTTTATTGGACACCGCCGGAGGGGGGTGGCGCGCTCACGAGAGAGCGGTTTTTAATGAAGTTATTATGGTGTGGGAGGGCTGGCAGTGAATGAAGGCGAAGCTGAAACCGAAAGCTCCTTTGCATGCCATAATGGCTACAGGAAGCGGGGTGTCAGCTGCAAATAAAAGAACGCTTCGGGAACAGGAACCCCATTTTAGGATAATTTTTGGCCTTCCGCTCGATAAGGTTCCGTCATCTGCAACAAATGCCTCGGGATGTGTATCAAAACAAATTAAATGAGGAAATATGATAAATTTTTTCACCTTCACATCTCTCGATGTTGTTGTTGCTTGCGTACAACTGTGTTTTGTACACCCTTTAACCCGCGAGGACGCGCAAGAGGGGAGGGGGGTGAAAAATACAAACTAAGTGTTTGCAACCCAGCAGTGACGATTCCAGAACTCGGGTCTGGAGGCGGGGCCCCCCAGGTCATAAAAATTCTGTATCGTCATGACGAATGCCAAACCTCATGGCTTATGATAACCAAAACGGTTTAACTTTACAGACCTTCCTCACCTGACAATGAGAATCATAAAGAAAACTACAATACTTTCGATAATTTAATAAAAATTATAATGAAATAACTAGGCAAAAAATGTCTTCGACTGCGTCAACGCTACAAGTACAAGTGGAATGACTAGAAAATTAGTAAAATTTTTGAGCATGTCTAGCCAGAAAGCAATGTTGTCACGCTTATATTATTTTTAAAAAAATAGGGAAATTAAGAACAAACAGTTGTAGTGATTTTAAATAAAATCAAGAATTCTGGTTTAGCTCGGGGGGGGGGGGGGGGCCCCCCCGATGCCCCCCGGGATTCGCCACAGCACCCCAGATAGGATCCGAATCTAGGCTGTAAGGGGGGGTCTCCAGACTTCCCACTTGAACTTTCGCACCAATTCTTGAGTTTTACAGGCAGTATAGGTATTGTCATGCAGGAGGATGACAACATCACTCAACGTGCCATTGCGTTTGCGTCGGATAACTTAACGATGGCTCAATAATTATTTCATTTCTCAGGTATTGAAGGAATACTTATCTGGAACAAGGTTCTCTTCAGAGAGTGATGTGAAAACAATTGCCGAGAGCTGGCTCAATAGACAGGACGTGATTTCTGCCAAGCCGGGTTAAACAAGTTGATCCTGCGGTCAGATAAATGTCTAAATAGATTTGGTGATTATGTGGAAAAGTGATCGGCAAGTATGCTTCTTAATTCCCTTTTGTATTTTCTGTTTAATGTTAATAAATAATTTTTTATTACCTTTGTAAACTTTTTTTGGATCCTTCCTCGTAATTATAAGGCGAAAAAGCAAGCACCGGGGAAAATTTTACACTTGCTAAGCAATTGATGACGATTCGTTGGGGCGAAAGAAATTACATCATGCCCGGGCGCCACTCACCCTCGCTACGTCACTGTTGAAAGAGATATTTTGTATGGTTCAAACTTTAGTAGCGCAGGAAAACTACGCAAGAAGTGCATTAATGGTCTATTTTAATGTTTCTGCAGGTGCAGTAGTTCTACCCAGTCTATTTCAATGTTTTTGCAGGTGCAATGGTTCTACCCAGTCTATTTCAATGTTTCTGCAGGTGCGGTGGTTCTACGCAGTCTATTTCAATGTTTCTGCAGGTGCAATGGTTCTACGCAGTCTATTTCAATGTTTCTGCACGTGCAATGATTCAACGCAGTCTATTTCAATGTTTCTGCACGTGCAATGGTTCTACGCAGTCTGTTTCAATGTTTCTGTAAAATTACTCGAATCTTCTGTCTACCTCCTACAAATGAATCCCTTCATGGTCATGTGATACATGTCAAAAGTACCACTCCTATTCAGTTTTGGAATCGCACATACAGCAATAATAATAATAATAAAGGACGCGGCATTATAGTGAGGGTTGCCATAATTGCCAAGCTTTGATACGGGTCATTTCAGTGCTAAATAAATAAAATATAAAAAAGTAGGTAGGCAAAGGTTTCTTTATCTGATAAAAATCAATAAAGTTTAAGCAATATAATAAAATCAACACGTAGAATAATAAAAAAGACGCAAGGCTAATCCATTTTTAGACCAGCCATATTTTAAAGGTGATTTTACTATCTTAATTATATCATTTTCTTCTTTCAAATAATTATAAAATTCGGCGCAAGTTAATTTAAAATTGCCTCAATTGTCTCCACTAACATCATGTCTCTTTCGTCTGACTATTGAATTGACATTAGGGAAAATATTCTCTCCACATTTGTATTGTGGGCTGGAATGGAAAATTAAAAATCGCATAGCTTTATTAGACATGACTTCTGATCCATATGCTTTGTATCTTCAAAAAAATTCAGCCATTTCTCTTCCATACTAATTTTCATAGTTGCTTCGCAGTTTTAGTTGGTATTATGTATCTTTAAATAATCTTTTAGATATGCAAACTGGTTAAGCAGAATCTCAGTGTTGCTAGAATCGAAGTTCCTTACTGTAGTTTTATTTCCTCCCATTCAGGAACTTGGTTAAGAGTGATCCGAAGTAACATTCTGTGCTGTGTTTGTGATGCTTTTGTGCGTGTCGTGTCATATTGATATATTTGTATTGTTTTTATATTTCCCCACCGGTCTGCTAAAAGCCTTGCACCCTTTCGGGTAGGCTGGACCGGTGTGGGTTTTAAATTTTAAAAAAAGTGTCATCCGAAAACGTGAAAAATAGTAATACGGGACTAAATAGTGAAATACGGTGACAGGGTTCTTTGTAAATTCTTTTTTAATGTAGTTCATATTTTTAGTTTTATGTTTCCTCTCCGGCCTGTGGAAGGCCTTACACCCTCTTGGGTAGGCTGGGCCGGCGCGGGTTGTAAGTAAGTAAGTCCCGTATATACGAGACGGATAATCTAATTATAGTACAACTAAAGAAAATGTACAGTTGGTTGTTAAATAATATGGGCAGTCACGTTTATCATATAAGGGTGACATCATGTGACTTGACTCTACTTACCTACCTAAAACAGGAGAAAAAGGTACAAACGCACTCCTATTCGTCATTGAATTAACATTAAATCACCTGCCGATTTTGTTTGAAGGTCGACCGCCAAACGATAAACCGTTACGCAGCAGCTGAATGTTTTCTTTTATCCCGTTATTCAAAATTCGTGAGAAACGCTTTATCCGAACTGCACTTCTATGTAAAAGATAAATAAGTCGAAATACGCATATGCGAGAGGCCGAACGCAGATGAATCACCGCCTTTGAACCAAACAACCCTTTGAGGCGCAACTGAGTCAGTTTCCTCGCACGGGATAGAGTCGGGGGCAACGAGCGCGCGAGAGAAATGAAAACACGGATGAGATGAATAAATCCGAGAGATGATTCATGCGGCTTTGTGGAGTGGAATGGATTTGTGAGAAGTAAACAGTTACTAACGGTGACCGTTATTTAGGGGAAAATGTCCACAACGAACAATCTCTTTCCGCTGAAAGGCAACAGAGGAGAGCTTATGCACGAGTTTTCTGCTTTGTTTATTTATTCCGAAAACTCGTCATGCCAATACGCTTGGTAACTCCGTTATTATAAAATGGTTAGTTCTTAAGAAAAAATACGTAATGCTAATATGCTTGGTAACTCCGTTATTATAAAATGGTTAGTTGTTAAGAAAAAATACGTAAT
>BGPR01042712.1:0-13170 GCA_013235015.1 Araneus ventricosus
ATTACGTATTTTTTCTTAACAACTAACCATTTTATAATAACGGAGTTACCAAGCAAATTAGCATTACGTATTTTTTCTTAAGAACTAACCATTTTATAATAACGGAGTTACCAAGCGTATTGGCATGACGAGTTTTCGGAATAAATAAACAAAGCAGAAAACTCGTGCATAAGCTCTCCTCTGTTGCCTTTCAGCGGAAAGAGATTGTTCGTTGTGGACATTTTCCCCTAAATAACGGTCACCGTTAGTAACTGTTTACTTCTCACAAATCCATTCCACTCCACAAAGCCGCATGAATCATCTCTCGGATTTATTCATCTCATCCGTGTTTTCATTTCTCTCGCGCGCTCGTTGCCCCCGACTCTATCCCGTGCGAGGAAACTGACTCAGTTGCGCCTCAAAGGGTTGTTTGGTTCAAAGGCGGTGATTCATCTGCGTTCGGCCTCTCGCATATGCGTATTTCGACTTATTTATCTTTTACATAGAAGTGCAGTTCGGATAAAGCGTTTCTCACGAATTTTGAATAACGGGATAAAAGAAAACATTCAGCTGCTGCGTAACGGTTTATCGTTTGGCGGTCGACCTTCAAACAAAATCGGCAGGTGATTTAATGTTAATTCAATGACGAATAGGAGTGCGTTTGTACCTTTTTCTCCTGTTTTAGGTAGGTAAGTAGAGTCAAGTCACATGATGTCACCCTTATATGATAAACGTGACTGCCCATATTATTTAACAACCAACTGTACATTTTCTTTAGTTGTACTATAATTAGATTATCCGTCTCGTATATACGGGACTTACTTACTTACAACCCGCGCCGGCCCAGCCTACCCAAGAGGGTGTAAGGCCTTCCACAGGCCGGAGAGGAAACATAAAACTAAAAATATGAACTACATTAAAAAAGAATTTACAAAGAACCCTGTCACCGTATTTCACTATTTAGTCCCGTATTACTATTTTTCACGTTTTCGGATGACACTTTTTTTAAAATTTAAAACCCACACCGGTCCAGCCTACCCGAAAGGGTGCAAGGCTTTTAGCAGACCGGTGGGGAAATATAAAAACAATACAAATATATCAATATGACACGACACGCACAAAAGCATCACAAACACAGCACAGAATGTTACTTCGGATCACTCTTAACCAAGTTCCTGAATGGGAGGAAATAAAACTACAGTAAGGAACTTCGATTCTAGCAACACTGAGATTCTGCTTAACCAGTTTGCATATCTAAAAGATTATTTAAAGATACATAATACCAACTAAAACTGCGAAGCAACTATGAAAATTAGTATGGAAGAGAAATGGCTGAATTTTTTTGAAGATACAAAGCATATGGATCAGAAGTCATGTCTAATAAAGCTATGCGATTTTTAATTTTCCATTCCAGCCCACAATACAAATGTGGAGAGAATATTTTCCCTAATGTCAATTCAATAGTCAGACGAAAGAGACATGATGTTAGTGGAGACAATTGAGGCAATTTTAAATTAACTTGCGCCGAATTTTATAATTATTTGAAAGAAGAAAATGATATAATTAAGATAGTAAAATCACCTTTAAAATATGGCTGGTCTAAAAATGGATTAGCCTTGCGTCTTTTTTATTATTCTACGTGTTGATTTTATTATATTGCTTAAACTTTATTGATTTTTATCAGATAAAGAAACCTTTGCCTACCTACTTTTTTATATTTTATTTATTTAGCACTGAAATGACCCGTATCAAAGCTTGGCAATTATGGCAACCCTCACTATAATGCCGCGTCCTTTATTATTATTATTATTGCTGTATGTGCGATTCCAAAACTGAATAGGAGTGGTACTTTTGACATGTATCACATGACCATGAAGGGATTCATTTGTAGGAGGTAGACAGAAGATTCGAGTAATTTTACAGAAACATTGAAACAGACTGCGTAGAACCATTGCACGTGCAGAAACATTGAAATAGACTGCGTTGAATCATTGCACGTGCAGAAACATTGAAATAGACTGCGTAGAACCATTGCACCTGCAGAAACATTGAAATAGACTGCGTAGAACCACCGCACCTGCAGAAACATTGAAATAGACTGGGTAGAACCATTGCACCTGCAAAAACATTGAAATAGACTGGGTAGAACTACTGCACCTGCAGAAACATTAAAATAGACCATTAATGCACTTCTTGCGTAGTTTTCCTGCGCTACTAAAGTTTGAACCATACAAAATATCTCTTTCAACAGTGACGTAGCGAGGGTGAGTGGCGCCCGGGCATGATGTAATTTCTTTCGCCCCAACGAATCGTCATCAATTGCTTAGCAAGTGTAAAATTTTCCCCGGTGCTTGCTTTTTCGCCTTATAATTACGAGGAAGGATCCAAAAAAAGTTTACAAAGGTAATAAAAAATTATTTATTAACATTAAACAGAAAATACAAAAGGGAATTAAGAAGCATACTTGCCGATCACTTTTCCACATAATCACCAAATCTATTTAGACATTTATCTGACCGCAGGATCAACTTGTTTAACCCGGCTTGGCAGAAATCACGTCCTGTCTATTGAGCCAGCTCTCGGCAATTGTTTTCACATCACTCTCTGAAGAGAACCTTGTTCCAGATAAGTATTCCTTCAATACCTGAGAAATGAAATAATTATTGAGCCATCGTTAAGTTATCCGACGCAAACGCAATGGCACGTTGAGTGATGTTGTCATCCTCCTGCATGACAATACCTATACTGCCTGTAAAACTCAAGAATTGGTGCGAAAGTTCAAGTGGGAAGTCTGGAGACCCCCCCTTACAGCCTAGATTCGGATCCTATCTGGGGTGCTGTGGCGAATCCCGGGGGGCATCGGGGGGGCCCCCCCCCCCCCCCCGAGCTAAACCAGAATTCTTGATTTTATTTAAAATCACTACAACTGTTTGTTCTTAATTTCCCTATTTTTTTAAAAATAATATAAGCGTGACAACATTGCTTTCTGGCTAGACATGCTCAAAAATTTTACTAATTTTCTAGTCATTCCACTTGTACTTGTAGCGTTGACGCAGTCGAAGACATTTTTTGCCTAGTTATTTCATTATAATTTTTATTAAATTATCGAAAGTATTGTAGTTTTCTTTATGATTCTCATTGTCAGGTGAGGAAGGTCTGTAAAGTTAAACCGTTTTGGTTATCATAAGCCATGAGGTTTGGCATTCGTCATGACGATACAGAATTTTTATGACCTGGGGGGCCCCGCCTCCAGACCCGAGTTCTGGAATCGTCACTGCTGGGTTGCAAACACTTAGTTTGTATTTTTCACCCCCCTCCCCTCTTGCGCGTCCTCGCGGGTTAAAGGGTGTACAAAACACAGTTGTACGCAAGCAACAACAACATCGAGAGATGTGAAGGTGAAAAAATTTATCATATTTCCTCATTTAATTTGTTTTGATACACATCCCGAGGCATTTGTTGCAGATGACGGAACCTTATCGAGCGGAAGGCCAAAAATTATCCTAAAATGGGGTTCCTGTTCCCGAAGCGTTCTTTTATTTGCAGCTGACACCCCGCTTCCTGTAGCCATTATGGCATGCAAAGGAGCTTTCGGTTTCAGCTTCGCCTTCATTCACTGCCAGCCCTCCCACACCATAATAACTTCATTAAAAACCGCTCTCTCGTGAGCGCGCCACCCCCCTCCGGCGGTGTCCAATAAACATCTTCCTGGGAGACGTCTTCATCGCCATCGATTAGCGATTAATGGCTGCAGGAATCGAGCGCTGCCATTTCTTGCTGCCGATGAAGAAAGATGGAAGCCCCTTCGAAAACACTCTATCCGCCAGGGCGGAGTCGCCGCCCCTTTCGTCACGAGAGGGGCGCAGCGTGGCCAAAAATGGATCTTGCGTCGTAAAGCGGAAGAAGAACCTCGTCCGTAAACCTGAGGAGTATTCTCCTCTCGACTTTCTCTTACACTAACACAATACGGGGCGTTTTGTGTTTGACTTGTAGTCTAGTGAAGAAATCGAGTTTGCACTTTGGAAATTTTCCCTTTGATCGCAGCCCAGCCGCGAGCGAGCTGGGGGGGGGAATCCCCGGGCCCCGGGATAAGGAAGAGGAGAATTATTGAGAAATTGATGAAAAATTGGGGCCCGCATGCCAGTACTTTTCCCAGGGGCCCGGGATAAGGAGGGGAAGAGTTATTTGGGAAGTGTTGAAAAATTGGGGCCCCGCATGCCAGTACTTTGCCCAGGGGCTCGGGATAAGGAGGGAGAGAGTTATTGGGGAAGTGTTGAAAAAGTGGGGCCCCGTATGCCAGTACTTTGCCCAGGGGCCCGGGATTAAAAAGAAGGGTTATTGGGGAAGTGTTGGCTATGTGGGGCCCCGCATGCCAGTAGTTTGCCCAGGGGCCTGGGATAAAGAGGGAGAGTGTTATTGGGGAAGTGTTGAAAAAGTGGGGCCCCGTATGCCAGTACTTTGCCCAGGGGCCCGGGATTAAAAAGAAGGGTTATTGGGGAAGTGTTGGCTATGTGGGGACCCGAATGCCAGTACTATGGCCCGGGGCCCGGCTTGGCTCTGGGCTGCCCCATTTGATAGATCGAATCAAAGATTTGATACAGATCTACAATTTTGGTGTAGAAACCACATACTACAATACACCCATCTAGCTTCTTGTATTTCTCCGTTATCGTGTCCACATGGATACGAGAAGACATAAAAACAAGCAGTTTATCGACTGACTGATTGGGCGCAGATCTGCAATATTGGTGAAAAGATCGTACTTTGAAACTCACCCATCTAGCTTGTTGTTCTTGTTCACATGCTCGCCAATGGCCGGACTTCGCACAGACAGATATGGCCGAAAATTGAATAGAAATCCAAATCTTAATTTTGAGTTATAGTGTTCAAAGATAAATAGAGAGACAGATTGGCTAAGAAGCTGGAAACTAACTTATACGTGAGTATGAGAAAAAGTAGAAGGGACAACACACCAAATTTATTTGCTTTTGGGTATTGCAAATATTTATCCAACTAGCGGGAGTGTTCTCCCCTAAACTTTCTCGTATAGTTCCCCCAAAAGGTGCCGTTTCTCCTTCCCCCGCGTGGCTAAAAAAATTCGAACCTACTGTTATCCAGAATCCAATGACTATCGGAAGGTTTTTCATTATAGTGATTAAAAAATATCTAGGTAAAGAATTCAAAGAAATGCGTACCGATTAAAACGCATCTATTGCTAGGTTTCACTCTTGCCGTCTCAAGGACAAACTGACGTAATTCGCTCCTTTCGGGAACACAGACGATTGCTTCCGTACGCATGTGCGTGGAGATAACGGATTGGTTTCAATGGTAAATTATACAGGCCGACAGACAGTCAACCCTTTGACGGATTTGGCCCAAAATTTTATACGGGCCTACATTCATGACGATAAAACTTTGTACCAAATTTTATCCATCTAGATATTCAAGTTTTTGAGTTATAGTGTTCGCATGACTTCGGACATACAGACAGACAGACTTCCCGTTGACGGATTTTGTTCAAAATTTGATAGAAACCTACAAATTACGTTTAAAGACCACATACAAAATTTCATCCCCGTAGCTCTCATAGTTTCCGAGTTATCGTGTTCATAGACATACAGACACACAGGCAGACATAATTCCAAAATTTTATTTTTCGGACTCAGGGAGGTCTAAAACGTGGAGATTCGTCAAAATCTCGAGTTCGAATTTTTTGACGATTACAATACTTTCTCTTTGTATACTTCGTATACGAGAAAGTAAAAATAGTAGAAACTATACATGGAAATTAGTTTAAAATTCATTGTAGACACGTACGAACGGATGTTTAAATTCAGTTTGTCACCGATTCGCGCATAAGTGCCATTTTGACAACCTGCTGACTAGACCGCCACGTTTTGTCAGCCAACAATACTTGTAAACGAACCTTGAATTCTGTACATATTCTGCGAATATTTAATGAATAGAATGCGTCTTTTCTGTACATTGTTTAGAACGGTAAGAGAGCGAAAAAAAATTTAAAAAATCTTGAAAGGTGTCGAAATTCTATTTGGAGACAAAGGTATGAATGCAAAATACGAATGTTTAAAAAAGTAAATATGTAAATAAAATTGTTCCGGGTAACAAAACAATGGTATCAAAATATTTTTTTTCCTCCAAAAGCGGAGAAAGAAACACTCAGTTTTAAAATTCACTTCATGCGTATTCGGTTGTTGTCTGTGAAGGCCACATCAACGACAAAATTAATTTTAAACGAATATTTAAAGAGGAATTCACGTTTATGGAAACGTGGAAATGCGTCGAATTTGTTGTTCGCATTTTCACTTAACTTATAATGTACTTGATACATATTGGTCTACATTATATTTCTTTGGCTTTTTAATTTCATATTTTTATTTGATTTTCTATTTATATATTGGTCTGACTCACCTGTTTGCCTTTTTAAGTTTGAATATTTTTATGATTAATTAATCAAATAATTTATTTATAACATTTTGATACGCAGTACGAAAGATTTTTATGAGAAAAATTTAATGAAATAATTTTGCAATTTTAATTTGAAATGTATATATATTTCTTTCATTCATTTATCGATTTACGTAGCTGCTTAAAAATGTACTGGTTATTGCAGATTAAAAATTAAAATTTCCCTGTTTCAAGGTAAACAGTTCAAATATTGTTTAGGATTTACAATTTTTTTAAATTTAATTGCCCTATTATTCAAAAAAAATTTTAATTTGTATTTATTAAGTTCCCCTGTAACTCAGAAATACTATACATGTTGTGCCCATGTGTAACTCAAGTAGTACAGAATGCAGTTTTTCAACCCAGTTTGCGTAGAGTATTTTGCAATACTTGAGATTTGTATTTTTACCTCTTGGTTTGCTTTTGAATCTATACTTATAAAAGGCAATGTTTGTGTGCGTGTGTGTTTGTCTGCGATGCCCAGACGAATCTATCGCACTTACAACCATGAAATTTGACACACTGGTAGTCGTAATGGTGACTCAATGCACCTCGAAGCCGAAATTTTAAAATTCAATCTAGAAAATTTTTTATTTAATGTTTTGTGTTGTATGGGTGATTTTCCGCACTAATTTCTCAATAGCATGGTTTCGGATAACTGTACGAGAAAAATAGATACACCATCGGAAAGAGCACGCGATTTCCGCTCTAATGAGGTTAGTTTGGAATTTCTAACGTAATTTACTGAATTTTGAGAAATTTTTAAAAAATAGCCAGTTTTGCAATCGAAATGTTATTTTTGTTTTTAAATTTGTTACATCCGACTTTCTAATAACGCTATTATTTTCAATTTTTTTCAGCTTAAAACAAGAACGGTTAAAATATCTTATCCCGGTTTTTTTTAAATAATTTTTTCCTGGGCAGAGGAAAGTTATTTTTGTCGAGGGAGTCTTCTCCTGTGACACTTTTCCGGAAAGCAGCTGGCTATTTGATTGGTTGAAGAGGAGGTGACGTCATAACCTCGAATTGAATGACTGATTATTATTTTCGGCAGTATCTTAGAGTATTTATTCATCTCGCATACTTTGCTTGCAGTATATTAATTTTCACGTTACAATTTTTTAAAATAAAAATAAGCGGGAAAATCAATAATGTGTATCTTTTGTTTTGATTTTGTTTTCAAAAATTTTTCATGTCGTTATGGGCGGGTTTTTTTTCCATTTTGTTGAACTCCTGATTCCACGGGCAAAGCCGTGCGCGTACTGCTAGTATATTATATTCAGACAGATATTTTTTTAATAGACCGAGCAAAACGATGTTCTCTTTCAACTCGACCGTTCGGCGTTTCGTCTGTCTATAAATTATGACCAAACGCGTTGTACAGTTGCCTTCGAATTTGTCATGTATGTTCCTTGAAGTCATTAAAAACGGCATATGTGTAAGGATTTTTATTTTTTTAATTCCGTTTTAAGATGCTAACCGTTTTATTGACTTCATTAATTTGGCGAGTCAAATGCGAGTTTGTGTAAACATTTGAACATATGAGACATTTGAGTGAGACATGTGAAAACATTTGAGTCATTTTGATAAAGGCGAGAATTTTAATTTTGTTTATACTGATAAAATCAAGCATTCAAATGTAATTTTGTGAATACTGATGCAAACAGACATTTAATAGTAATTCTGTGAATACTGATAAAAGCAGAAGCTATAATAATTCACATTCGAAAAAAATGGCTAAGCCTTTAATGGTTATGACGAAAAGCAGATCACAGTTTTTTACGGAGGGGGGGGGGAGTGGGGGACTATTGTTCACACAGTGTACTAGTATTTATGTTTAAAACCAGCGGGAGTGTTCTCCCCTGAACTTTCCGGTATACTTCCCCCAAAAGGTGCCGTTTCTCCTTCCCCCGCGTGGCTAAAAAAATTCGAACCTACTGTTATCCAGAATCCAATGACCATCAGAAGGTTTTTCATTATAGTGATTGAAAAATATCGGAGTAAAGAATTCAAAGACATGCGTACCGATTGAAACGCATTTATCGCACACTGCTAGGTTTCACTCTTGCCGTCTCAAGGACAAACTGACGTAATTCGCTCCTTTCGGGAGCACAAACGATTGCTTCCGTACGCATGCGCTTGGAGATAGCGGATTGGTTTCAATGGTAAGTTATACAGGCCGACAGACAGTCAACCCTTTGACGTATTTGGCTCAAAATTGTCTACGGACCTACATTCATGACGATAAAACTGTGTACCAAATTTTATCCATCTAGCTATTCAAGTTTTTGAGTTATAGTGTTCGCATGACTTCGGACATACAGACAGACAGACTTCCCGTTGGCGGATTTTGTCCAAAATTTGATAGAAACCTACAAATTATGTTTAAAGACCACATACCAAATTTCATCCCCGTAGCTCTCATAGTTTTCGAGTTATCGTGTTCACAGACAGATATAATTCCAAAATTGTGTTTTTCGGACTCAGTAGGTCTAAAACGTGGAGATTCGTCAAAATCTCGAGTTCGAATATTTTGACGACTACAATACTTTCTCTGTGTATACTTCGTATACGATAAAGTAAAAATGTAGGCCAAAACTTCATATACTACCTTTTTATATGATGCTGCGTGATATTTTACACTAAATTTTAATATAAATTGTATTAGTATTCTACAGTAGCGTACACTTTCTTGTGCTTTTTGAGTTGATTCACACTTTCGTTTAATTACCCATTAATTTTATCAGTAATGATCAAAATCTTATTTTTTTTACTGACACGGCAATTTTTTTATATGCATCACTACAGAGTTTCACTTTTACACTCAAGCAGTTGTACACCTATCATACAACTTTCTTTTCAAGATGATTATAGGCGATAACAACTTCGAATCAGCACATTTCTTTTGTTCAAAAATAATAGAGATCCTGTGACGTCACAGTAGCATCAAAAACACGTAAACTGTGCTTGTTCGTACAGCTCGTTCTCTTGCGTTTTCCTCTTTCAAGATACACAATGCATTTCAAAATTATCATCACGTGACGCATTTGACATATATCACGTGAGCAAGAAGGGATTAATTTCAGTTTATGAATCAGAATTTGCGTACTTATTTTTTCGTCTGCAGACGATAATAGAGATATTTAGAATTTCAATAAACAGTCGTAGTTGCAGTGAATTAAAAAGCAACTAAATGATTGTAAATATCGACTTTTTTCAATTTTTAAGAGTTTTTAAATTAACTCTGTTTAAAAGCAAATGCTTTTAAATAACTTTAAATTTATTAAGTTTTTTAAGCTAAATGTATTTAATGAAGTTAATTAAGTTCCGCAATAGCGCACAAATATTGCACAATGGCGTGAAAGATTTGGGTTCAATCAAACTTTCAGTAATTTTTTTGAAATACAATTTTATTTTATAACAGAAAAAAATTTACTCTCTCATTGACACTGCTGGTCATATATGCCACGTCATAGAACTTAAATATTATAATAAATTGGTCTGAATTTAGTATAATAATTTAAACCCGTCTGAACTCCAGTCCGGAACTGTAACTGAAGGGTAGGGTGTGGCAACTTAGCTACAGCAATCCCTAGAAAAGGGAAAATTAGAACTTTCATCCCCACGCCCGAAGGGATTCACTAGCAGATACCTTCTGATCCTGCCCCCAGGCGGGTGTGGATTTAATTGAGCTCTAAGCTATATGATGTTTCTATTTTATATGTTTGTCGTAATGGTGTTTATATGTGTGTGTGTCGTGAATAAATCGAAAAAAGGACAAACTGGATTGTCATTGAACTAAATATCGAATCACACACATGGGAAGCCATCACATAGGAAGTGTACAAATAATAGATGTACTAAACAAAAATTAAAATTAAAAAAGAAAGAAAAGTATAGATAAGAAACAGCATATTTAAACAGAAACGATGACAATACATCTTTAAGTGTGCTAACGCAACAGCCTCAAGTGATTGTATCAACTGAAGTTTAAAACGATAATATTTAAAACACATAAAAATTAATTTAGAAAGTAAAAAATGGTCAAAACGAAAGAAAATGAATGAGGAATCGAATGGCGAACTTTATCGAAGACCGCTCACCATAAAAATTCCAAATTAGACAAGATTTTCTGTACGATGTCTCAACTCCGAACAAAATCTATAATATACCGTATATGTATATTATTTTTTAAAAATCAGGGCAAATGAATTAAAATTTAGTACAAAACTTTTTTAATAAAACCGGAAGAGATATTGAAACATAAATATCACCATTCGCTATTATTTTTGAATTTTTTCTCAGTAGGGTTCTGTCACGATTGGTCATAATAGGCTGACCTTATTCTATGTATGGTAAAAGTTGCGAAGGAAAATTTTCCAGACTAGTTTTTAAAAAAATTAAATATAGATAATATTTTCTTTAATTTGAGCTATTTATATCAGCATGAAACGGGATAATCAAGGACGATAAATTCAAGTCCAGGACATGGATTCAAAAGTGTCCCGTCTGATTCTAGTCGTCAGTTCAATTCATTTAAACGCAAATAGCTTTAAAAAAAAACTACCGTGCGACTTTCTTTCTATTTGATTTTGGGAGATTCGAATCAGCCCATTTCTTTTGTTCCAAAAAGTAATTCTTTTCCGTGGAAATCAGAATTTTTGTTCTCGCTCTTTCGTCTGCAGACGATAACAAAAGACTTTAGAATTCCAAACAAACCATCACAGTTACAATGAAACGTAAACGAAAGAAACAAGACCGGTCATCTGTGAAAGCGAAGTAGAAAGTGTGGCTGTAGATGTAGAGCGAGTCAGTGGACCTTCGACTCATCTGAAAGTCAAAGCAGCGAACAATGAAGGTCAAATGAATTATGGCATTCAGAAAAGCGGGTCTTTATACTACTGGACACACCACTGCTTTTGGCACTATGGCTTGCACTCGCGTGTCTCTTTTTAAAAAAACAATAATTTGTCTTCATCAGGTAAACCATCGTTTTTTTATTTTTTTATCTGAATGAATCGCGTGTTGTGGACAGATGAAATGATGTGTCGAATTTTATGATTTCGGGTTTTCAGTCAAATGATATTTTATAGCGTTTATCGTTCCAGTTGTGTGAAATGGTAGTACGTGTCGAAAGGTTCATCGGCGCTGTAGGGAATGAACAAAAATACCCATGCGCATTTGTTAAACTGTCAGCTTTTTAAGGATTGGGTAAAAATGTATCGACCAACTCTGAAACTCAACATACAATAAATTTCTATTCTAAAATGACCAGTCACCTTGGATTTGTTGGGACCGTTCTGATTTTAGACCCTTTGTCTCAGGTTGAAAAATCGAAGTTAATTAATTAGGTTCCTTGTTTATACTATGCATAGAATATAGGAAACCTATTTATATCAGTAATTTCAGATACATATTGCAATTCCTTTTCTTTGAATAACTTCTCTTCATTTTGATCAGCGGTCAGATGACGAAGACGACACCTCAGCTAGCGCCTCCCTCTTCTCTAAACTTCCGCACCACACCAGCGGGTGCTACAGGCCCACCTACACGGCGAATCTTTAGTGAAATTGGGTTTCGAATCTGGAACCCTCCTGCCCCGAAGCCGATACCTGACCACTATACCATCGTGACCTCTGGAGCTAAGTCAGACTTCTTCTTCAGGTGCTCCCAGGTGTCTTTGACCAACAGAACATACCACACCTTCCCTTTATCATGAGTTCTTGGTTCGTGAACTCGGATAGATATATTCGCCTAAGTGGGAATAGGATCGTCATTGTTAATCTTGGTAAAATGTCGAATTAAACCGATTTTTTCAAGGTTTAAAAAATTTTCATCATATGCTCATGGATCGACGAATAATTTTCACATACATGGGTACCATTTACCTCATTACTAAAATTTTTACCGTGTGTGATACATATGATAATCTATACTTATAAAAGGCAATGTTTGTGTGTGTGCGCACGATGTTCAGACGAATCTATCGCACTTACAGCCATGAACTTTCGCACACAGGTAGTCGTAATGGTGACTCAATGCACCTAGAAGACGGAATTTTAAAATTTAATCTAGAAAATTTTTTATTTAGTGTTTTGTGTTGTATTGGGACATTTTTGGCACGTTTACGGCTGTAGTATCTTTTCTAATGGTCGCTGAAAAACAATCAATGTGCCATGGGATAGAACAAACAATTTCCGTTCTAATGAAGTATGTTTTGAGTTTCAAACGTAATTTACTGAATTTTGAGAAATTTTTAAAAAATAATCAGTTTTGCCATCGAAATTTTATTTTTATTTATAAATTTGCTGCATCCAACGTTCTAATAACACTATTATTTTCAATTTTTTTCAGCTTATAACTGGAACGGTTCTTTCGGATTTAAAACAAGAACGGTTAAAATAGCTTTTTCCGCTTTTTTAAAATTAATTTTTTCGTGGTCAGTTGAAAGATATTGTTCTCTAGCCAGCATACTCCCGCGGAAGTTTCTCCAGCGCCTTCCCAACATGCATTGTTGCAATGTCATTGGCTGAAGGGGCAGAGCGCAGGATATGTCATAACCTTCAACTGAATGATTTCGATTATTATTTTCGGCAGTGTCTTAACGTGTTTATGTCTCGCATATTTTACTTGCTGTACAATAATCATTTTCACGTTTCAATTTTTTAATATTGTTTTAGATTAACGTACTCTGTACTGTTTTTCTACAATTAAAATGTCATTATC
>BGPR01042713.1:0-13169 GCA_013235015.1 Araneus ventricosus
TCGTATACTACGTTTTCGGTACATTGTGCTCAGTTCACCTACTTTTCGTCATCGTTCAGACAGAAGTCTCAGTAAGTTCACGGAAATCTTTTGATGGACTACTGCAGTCAATTAAAATTTATTGGTGTTCTATTGATAGAAACTATCTGAACATCAAGTCAACCGTGGAAGCTAGAAATTTGTAAAATAATTTTACTATTTATCATAACGATCCGTCAGCCCCAAACAAAAGCAGACTTCATTTAAACTTGACTTGCAGAGCCTGGTGATTTCGGACAAAGAGTATTGCATTTTGCTGGCCTTTATTACATTACGCAATTTGGTATAATCCTCTGACTTTTGAGCGGGCAGGCAGGCGGCCCTAAAAATTTCCTTTAACAGCGAAGCCTGAGGCAGTTTGGGATTCTTTTTTGAGGGTGGTGGGGTTCTGAGATAGCTTGGAGATAGCTGGTGGGGTTGCAGTTATCCTTGCAAACCGCAGCCCATTTCCGTTCACTTACGAGGAAGGTTATAGCAGGGGTGGTGTGAATGCCAGGAAAATAAACCCGCAGGTTGGGAAAAGTCTCCATTCATGTCACGTTTCCTCCCAAAGGTCCCGGGTTTAAAGACTGAAAGAAAAATTAGCCTCAGGTTTAAAGAGATATACTGAGACATGAAAGCATAAAATAAATTATTTTTTATAAAATTAATATCTCAATCACTGAACATCGTTAATAAATCAAATATACCATTAATTAATTCATAAACTAGTTCCAAAACTTCTTTTCCCATCGTTTTGGATTCCATGGATAAATCCCTTTAAAGATCAGACTGTCCATGATATCTCAGGGTTTTATTGTACAAGTCTTAGAAAGATCTTACTGCAGACACTGACAGTAATTGAGTAAAGTTTATATAATTTTAAAAATGTATAAAATTTGGATGCAATTCAAAAAAAATATTTTTAACACTTTCAGATTGGCAGACATCATTCATCCATTTTAGATACATTTATAAAATTAATCTTGACATGCTAAAATGCATGCTATAATGTGATTCTGGAACGCATATCTCAACGACAGTTTGCTAAATAAATCAGTATCAATTTTCATTTCAGTAATTCAGTCAACGATCACACCATTCCCAGATCTCCTTGACTGGCCCTGATAACGACTCAAATTATCTAGTTTAAATGACCACTTGTCCAGAAACTATAGTTTTGCACTTCTTCCTGAACGACGGCGAGCTATTTCCTTACAAAATCAGAAAAAACTTTGAAAGGTAGTGTTAGATACTGTCTATAGGCAAGTGTAAGTATGAGAGAACTGCAATAAATAATTACATGCCACCCAGGGATGACATCTCCCCTGTCACCTCTGTACTTACTTGAGGGTGGCGGGTGAGTTTATACCTGAGCAACTACAGTTGAAGGTTGCAGCTGGCCCCACCCGGGAACGCCTCCCTCAGTGCCCAGGGATGGTCGGCGGCTGAGGAATCTGCTAGAGATACATTCCTTGCTTTATGAAATTTAAGAAATACATTCACTTTAAGCAAATGATTTTCAACATTTGCTCTAGGTTGAAAGTCCTTATCACACAGCAAAATGTTTCTTAAGATTTTGCATGGTATCTGAGATATCGAGACAACTAAGAGATTGTGAAAAGCTTCCCAAATTCTTAACTCTTATTAACGTTTCCTCAATCCTCCAACAGCAGATGATTTTTTTCTTGTTAAAAAATCGTGTACTACCTACAACCCTATTTATATTCAATGATTTTGAATAATTCTAAATACATTTGTACCGAAGCGAGTTATTTATTTGCAACGCTGTGATAGTATGACCTATCAAATTGTATGGGATAATTGAGACGCGATTTCTATGCCATCCGACGCAAAAAGGCTATAATCAAAGTGACCATCTATTTTTATCCTCAAAACGGGACACCTACTAATTTTTAAAGTAATGGTATGTGTATTCAAGGAACGTATATTTCTTAAATTTTTATTTATTAATGAAAAAAGCACGTGAAAATAATTTATTTATTTTTCTGAAGACCAAATTTGCTTATTTTATGTTGATTACAAATAAGAATGAAATTCTTACAATAAATATTAAAAATTTACTTTGATAATTATCGTTATTTTAAGAACTGCAAACTATGATTTTTTTTTGTTTATCCTCAGTTTATTCGTAAGACAAAAGACGTAAAATGTATTCGGTAAGTATACGAAAGTATGATTCAAATTATTTTTCTGAAAGTCTTGGAACAATTTCAGAGATGACTTTCGGTTCAAACATACTCAGTGTTCTGCCAATTTTTTGGGGTGTAATATAGTTATACATGATTTCGAACTGGTAGGCTTCTGGCTGATTTGCGTATATTTGAGACGATTTTTATTTCGACTACCATCTTATTTATTTTATTTTATTTATTTATTTATTGTGTTTCTCGCTCTGTTTATTGTACTTGTTAACCGTGGGTTGCTCTCCTTCTAAAAACGGGACATTTCGGCATCCCGAGCCTAGGCTTGGGGACAATGGGGCAGGCTACCTAAAAATGGGACGGTCCCGTTCAAAACGGGACATATAGTCACATTATCTATGGTATGTAAATTGAGCAAAGAATAACCTTCATAGCAGATGGTTTGAAATCTCTGTAGAGGGTGCAAATTATCTTATTTCCTTATCAAGAGTGTGAAGAAAGATAAACAGAGGCAGTTCGAAGGCGTAGACAACGAAGCAGTATTGATTGTATAGCAAGGGATTCGGAAACCCTCAGTGCTTTGCGCATGCACCGGGGGCTGTTATTTTCATTAAAATAGGGGGAAAGTGAAGAATGGAAGGGTGGTGTTTGCATTTTACTGAGCATGATCTAACAAAGAACTCGGGAAATGCACTCAAATGACTCACTGCCTGACATCCCTTTCCGGTGTAAAATCGTACAAAAGTGATAGTCTCAGAATCCGTTGCTGAATAGTTATGATTGAAGTGTGATATACTGTAAACAAGGAAACGGATTGAACTTTGCAACGTGAGATGTAAATATGATTGAAGGTGATAGGTCGTAATTTAAAAAATCCTTAACTAAATTCCTTATTTTATCAAAATGTGATATTTAGTGCAGGATGATGCAAAATGAAAACCAGGCTAGTATAGCCTTGTTTTTAATGATGAATACCTTTCTTATTCGTCCTAAAATGTACAGATTTTTTTCAATTAACCTAATTCCATATTTGATTTTTCCTTGTTGTTGTTACTACTTCTTCCGAAATTTTAAAAAAGAATACAAAATTGCTATTTAAAAGTTGCTTAAAATAAAATCATATTTTATATTTAAAGAAATAGCCCAGTACTACGAATGTTCAATCGTGCACTTATACATAATAAAATTCGAACTGAATAGTTAAATTTAAATATCTACTTTATTTTTACTATATTAAAGATAATCTTATTCATCCAAGTAAAACAACTTGTGCCATAACGAGGTCGAAAATGCTTGCAATACTTTATATTGGGACCAAAATCTAAATAAATATTTGTTATGGCAAACAGTTATGTATTTCTTTGCCAAAATATATTCCAACAGATAAGATTGCCAGTTTACTATGCTAAAATTTCCATTACATCCCAATATTTTATTAAAAAATTGTTTCGAATCTGCATTTGTAATGTCTCAGATACCATAGAAAACCTTAGATACATTTTGTTGGATAATAAGGAAATTATCAGGATGGAATCTCACTAGAATATTAGTAGCAATTTTGATACGTCAAATAAATTAAATAGAAAAATAATCAACTCAATTAAAACTGTTAACTAATAAAAATTGGTTTAACAACGAACCAAACATTATAAGACTTACTCTTCAAGCTTTTTTTCTTTGAAGTTCTGTTGTTATTTCTATTTTGGGAGTTTAAAAATTTAAAATTTACGAATGAATGATTCTTAGTTACTAAATTTCGATATTCTATCTCTGAAGTTCTTATCTTATTTTTAAATCTGTATATTCTTGGCGTAAATTTTTATAAAATTGTCGATCTTGAAATCCTAATTTTTACCCATATTTTTCATAATTTTAAATAAAACTAAATTTTATGTTTCATCACTCATAATAGCTTTCAATTCCATCAAACTGCTTTCTTACTTAACTTATTTTCCTATTTACGCGAAGAAGAAATGATAAGCTATAAATTGTGTTAAGAATCATTCATTATCCAAGAAAATTTTTAATCATTTCTGTAGATTTTCATATATCTAATAAATTATAATAATTGTTATTTAATATATAAATTTTTATTTTACTGATGCATTTTTTTTTTCAATTTTAATTTTACTATGGTTATGTATGGAGTCAGATAGAATATTATATGAAATTATTACTTCATAAATTGTTTAATACTTTTCTATTTTTCGAAAAATAAATAAATTGCTGTTATCAGGAAACAAAAAATAGAGATGAAAACGTTAATAATGGAAGTTCTTGATATTTATGAGAGAAAAAGAAATTCTTTAAATAGCCAATACTCACAGGTTACTGTCAACTTGTGTGTCCTGTACGTCTTTTTACGAACAGGAGGGTTTTCAGCATAGCAGGTGAACACTTTCACGTCAGGGTCCTAGATTTAAAAAACACTATTTGTCAGTAGATACCTATTTCTAGCGTTTTCGTTTCGCTTGCTTGCAAAGCATATAATTCCATAGAGACCTTAAAAGTATTCTTAATAACTGAATAGTTTTATCCTGTCTAACTGTAACTACATCAGAAACGTTTTATTAATATTTATAATTTCTATTAATTCTTTTTAATATTGTAATATATACAGAATTAATATCAAATATATATTGTAAAAATATAATAACTACATCACTAATAATACTACACCACTTCCATCTATCCAATTTGCTTTGAATGGAATAAGCACTATAGAACAGCATAAAAAATGAATTTCCTTACATACATAAAAATGAATGAATGACTTTCTATCACTTTCTCGTAATATTACAGAATTATGTATACAGTGATGTCAAGTACAAGGTGAAAACAAGCAACGACATAGTATTGGAGGGTATTAACCTCATTTTCTCCCTTACTACTTTCAGTCTTTGGCAGCTTTCCATGATGATCAAAACTCAAGTAACCGTAAAAGGCATTATTGTTTATATAAAAGTCGGTGACAAAGAACTAATCGGGACATAACCACAAAGGAAAAGTAACAGCAAATATAACAAAGGTAGGGAGAAAACCTTAGTAATAGTTAATCAGATATCGGACTTCCAATATCACGTTTTTGTGATTGTAATTTATATAATATGCAGAAGATTCGCTTCATATATTTTTATACTAACTTAATATACAGGGTGTCCCAAAAAGTGGAAACAAGTATTTACAATGTTGTTTGAAATTATTTGAACTCTAAGGAAAATTTTATACTTTTTATTATAGAATATAAATTTATTTATTTATAACTTAAATGCATTAATTTGATTACTAAACCAATCTTATTCATTAGAAAAATCTTCAAATAACTCAAACTTTATCACAGAATATGTCAGAATAGGAATATTTTCATATTACTATTAATTATGTGTTGTTCGAAATTATTCGAACGAATCAAAAACTTACAACGAAAAGTTAACATAACAATTGTTTTAAAAAAAATATCAGTGTTTAATGTTTAGATGGACCTTCTTTAGCCTTCAATCAGTGCCTTCAGACTTTGATCCAGGTTATCTACCAGTTTCTGCGTTAAATCCTGGTTGATACTGCGCCATTCATCTTTAATCGTCTCAAAAAATTTATTTTTATTTTTTCTCTCTTCAAAAGGCAATTTCTGATTCAAAACTGACTAAATATTTTAGATGGGATAAGGTATGGTATTTGTGGTGGCCAATCCAGTACCTTAATCCTATTTCTTGAGAAATAATCTTTGACGTGTGTTTTCGGTCATTATCTCGTTGATCCTTCGACCCACCCTCACATTTGTGATGGATTTAATTAGATTTTGGGGCAGGATATCAACGTACATACATCCAGTCATTTTACCATCGGTCATCACAATTTCAATAAAAACTTTAGAGAAAAAACATCTCTATATCATCACATCTGCACCTCCATGTATTACTGTCTGTAGGATATTCATCTGTTTAAACGCCTTACCTGATCGTCGCCTTGCTCTTTTACATTTATTTGATACTAAAAGCTCGTATTTACTTTCGTTTAACCATAAAAATCTGTCCCAGAATTGCAAATCCTTCGAAAAATGCTCTGTTTTAAAAGCCAAGAACTTTGCAATGTTTTATTCGCAATGATGTATGGCCTTTTTCTTCGGATACAGCGGATTAACTCTGAGTTCTAGAATTTTACTGCGAATCGTTAGAACTGAAGTATTCAATTTCAAGGGTTCCACGATCTCACTTGACAGCATGTCGTTATTTTTTTCTGTGATAATCATACAATCATAAAGTCTTCTCTTGAACTTGTTTTTGGTTGCTGCTTTTCTTGGTTTCGATGGATTCTATGTTCTCACACTCTTGCACAAATAGAATACATACCTTCAATAATGCTGCGAAGTTAAACAGAAATCTCTAAACTCTTGGGCATTATCGTTGGCTTGACTGCTTCATAGGCCAAATATCATTACCAAGTAATTTAATCTATTCATTTTTTAAAATGTATTTACAAAAATAAAAACAAATTCCATTTTGTACTCAAATATAACCTGCGCCATCAGCTGTTCGAATAATTATGAACAGCTAAAATATATGGTTTAAAACAATAGTCTTTTATAAAAAAAAATGCAGGTATTTTAAGAAATAATTAAATTTTATATACATTTATGGAGAATAAAATAAGGTATTAGAAAATAAAAATAAAATAGCAAATTATCAAATTTATAACACTTTATGAAAAAAAGGTGAAATTAACAGTCTGTTCTAATTAGTATTATGAAAAGCACTGTATTTCCTTAATTATTTCACCTGACATATACTTCAAAATTGCACTTTTTCATCAAATAAGGTGGTAATTTGCGTGGAAACACTTTGGATTCTGTGGAAGTTGAAAATAAAAAGTTAAGAAAATTCAGGTTTTATGCTTTCCCCATAAAGTAAAAGTGTCAATGAGTAAAATGTCCCTCTTACACTCATCTATGTGTAAACTAATGTTCACGATTCTATCTGTAAAACTTATAGAGATATATTAATTTCTAAATTTAAAGGGGCTTCTCACAAATTCATATGGAGATGTTTATTGCAGAAATGTAAATTTAAACAACATATAAAAACTACGAAATACAAATATTTATCAAGTAGTACATCATCCAATCATCATGGTTTGAAGAAAAATTGCCAATGACGCGTACTGTTACTCAGTTTAAATGAATTGCAACTATCGACTTGATAAAGAATGGAAGAATAACTTAAGAAAATGAAAATTTAACACATAACAGGAAAAAAGCATAATATTGAACAATAATATTAAATTATTTACTCTCTGCACTGTGCCTATTATTAAGCTTCACCTAAAGTCAGTGGTGACTCGTCCTTTAGAGCTGCAGAGTTACAGAACTCACTAAAATTATTTTAGAAATTCGTATATTCGTTTCTATTCTGAATTGCGTACTTCTCCACTCTGAGAGTTCGATTATCAAGGAAGAAATATAAAAACAGGAAAAAAACACAGAGAATGAACGAAAAAATAAGAGAGACATATTATGGGGCTTCACACCAAATAGTTTTGGAAAGCACCAAAATTCGCTCATTGCGCACAGCTAAGTGATATAATGGGCGAAGGCGAATTGCTATCCTTTCTGTCTTTGAACTTAGCTAGAACTAGATTTTTGAATGCTCCTCTTTGGAGATAGGCCAAATAATGTTTTTTCTTAGATTTCTCACTCATTGGCTGTTATTAGGTTTCGGATTAACTTTCCTGTTACTTCAATGGGATCTTGACTGGTTATTACGTATTAGTTTTCTGCTGTTAGAAATCACTCACCTAAAAAATCTACGACGTTAATTTTCAAGAAAAACCAACCAGATCTTTATGACTACAAGTTTGGTATATTTAAAGGTAAAGTTATTTTTTAAAAATTGTATTTCAGTTGTATTTTAATAATAATTCCGTAGTACTGCTTGCTTCTGAGCAGATGAGCCGTCTTTGCTTCGGATATTTTTCGAAGTTTCACAAGATGAACTATTTTTGTAAATACTTCAATTAATGTATGACAATTTCTTAGATTTAGCAATAGTTAAAAAATACGTTTGTTATTTCATGATTCCGCCATTTTAATAACTTTTTGAAATAGTATATTATCCCGAGAAATGCCAATCGAAAGACTGGATCAAACAGCAGTCAGAGGTATGAAAAGTGAGCTAAGTCAATAAATTTGTCATCTTGGATCTCTGTAAATTTTGCAGATAGAAGCGTGCAACGTTGTATGTGAATAGACAAGTGTAAGAGAAATATTTTACTAATGGACAATTTTTCACTGACGGGCCGTATAAAAATTTAATTTTTTAAACTTTTCATTATAAATTCCCTTCGAAGTCAAGTGTTTTTATATAAATTTCTCACCTTATTTGATGGGACTTTGCAATTGGAAGCATATACTTAGGATCAATATTTAAGGAAATAAACGCTTGTTCTACTTTTTGGGGGATACCCTATATATTGTAGTAACTATCACAGTGTGCTTGAAGTGGCATATCAAATATGTCTCTAAATTCATAAAACATGAATTAAGACGATGACTTTCTAACATATTTAATTTTTTCAAAGCTAGCAATTTTACTAGTTAAACTAGAAAGATTAATAAACTGAAGACAATGTGTGCGATTAACTCTGAAAAGTACATTGTCGTTTGGCAAGCAACACCACCTATCTCAATTTCTTGAAATTTCAAAGAGGAAGAAAAAACTGAATTTTTCGCAACCATTGACGAATATTTCCTATTTTTTTTAAATCTGATAAAATATGAGACCGTATGTTCCAACCAGATGTGAAAAAAATTTAGAAATATTCGCGTTATTGGTTTTAAAAAAATCAGTTTTTCTTCCTCTTTAAAATTCCAAAAAGCTGAGACAGGTGGTATTGCTTGATAAGAGACGACATACTACTTCTATTGAGATATAACAAGTAACTTAACATTCAATAAACGGAGCCTTTTTAATATGAAATAAATATAACTGAAGTTACTGATTTCACTTCGCATAATTTCAGAATATAATATATTTTGCTATAAACTAAATATTTTGTGAAATTTCAAATTTTATATATCTATTACCATTAAAGCCGTTACCGTTAATTCAGTTATTTCATAGAATAACTAGGAATTCAAATAGGTAATTCATGAATCATGTAATACTTAGTTATTCTATGAAATAACGAATTGAAAATGGCTAGCTAATTCATGAAATAAAGGATTCTACGTTTTAACTGTAGCATATTCATCAATCTCAAAATTTATGGCGACATATATTTATGTATTCTTGTATAGTAGACTTTTAAGCTCATAACATAAAAATATGTATATCTGCGTACGAATTAAATTATTTAATCTTTATTTATAACCGAAATAACATATAGAAATTATCAAAACTCCAGCAACTAAATTATTTCTTCAAGATAGCGATTCCATGGTAAGATTTCTTTTAGAATTCACCCTTAAAATCTTTCCTATTATGTGCTAAGAAGGTGTTTAACGGGAAATGTAAGCCCATGTAAACAATGAAAACACGCTTCCCCGTTTTTCAGTCAATTTCTTTCAGTCTGCTATAGCGCAAGACAATGCAGTGTGAAAAAGAGCCCACTGACAAAGATAATTAGACCCCCTATGGCTGAAAAGCGATCTCAGAACCCAAACTCCCCCTAAAAAAAACCAACAGCCTCAGACCGCCTCTTGTTGATAAGGCGAAATCTTTAGATCGCCCCGGGGAGCGCCTCTCGTCGTTGTCAAGACGAAATCTTTAAGCGTATATCACATGGAGAACTATCGTACGCTGTTTTCATCGGCATGAGCGCAATGCCACTTACCGAAAAAGTTTGTAGCACGTGACGCATTGAGACAACCGGTCAGACAGGATTTAGGTCATCGTTGGGGTGAACTACTTCACCGTCAAAGTCGCACCCGATTAGTTTGAATTATCGCTGCTGAAGATTTTCCGTCAGCATCGTGTGCACTTTCAAGCCGGTTGAATACAGCCCACGATTTCCGTCATCTTGTCTGACCGGTCACGAGCTACAAACTTTTTTGGTGAGTGGCATTGCTCTCATGCTGACGGAGAAACAGCGTACGATAGCTCTCGTGTGACCGCCTCGCTCGATGGAGGGTTAACATCTGCGCTGCTAAAATCTCATTTCATTCAAAAGCACTCTCTTAAACGTTAATAATTAGAATCATTGTTTCGAGAAACACTTGCGCAATGTTCAGAATACTCTATCACGCAAAGCTATTGAGAACATTCAAACACAGAGGAAGACAAAAGCTTCATATGACAACCAGAGCACGATGAAGTATTTCCGGAAACGCCTCGACAAATCTGAAGAGGATTCCTCTCAATGATATGGGAATGTGGATCTGAGGAATTGCTTACTAGAAGGAAATGTTGCTTTAAGATATTTCTCTAAACCGACATGCTAGCAAGTCTGTGATCAGTAGACATCGCCCCCTCAAAAAAAAATCTAAGATCGGTTCTTTCATCCTAGTTATTTAAAGTTTTATCCAATGTTGTCATTCATTTTGAGGGACATTGTTGTTTCCAAGGACGACGGGCATCATAATTTGTCTCTCTAAGAGGATTATCTTCTTTGCTTCCATATACACATGTCTTACAAAACTATATTTACAAGCTAAACGAATCGATGTAAGATATTGTCCTATATATTATCACAAATTTTACTGCCTGTTTTACAAAACAAAACACAGGCAGTAAAATTGTATATATTGGTAATAAACTGTTATCACCTAAGTCACATAAAAAAATGTACTGGAACGAAGTTGTAGAAAAGTTTAAGCGTGAGAGTGGAGGTAGTCTTCAAATTTTTATAACATGAATCCTAGGCTAGAATCATTGAACAAACGTACTTTCAAGAAAAGCGAAAAACAAGATTCGATAGAACTAAATTGAAAAAACAATTCCTAAAATGGAACTGAATCTTATCTCTCTTTTATTGATGCGAAATATTTACAAATCTTTGCTTTCATCATGTTTGCTTTAAATGTCTGCTTTATCAAAATAACACAATTACAATTGTCTGCTTTTATTTGTATAAAAATTATAATTAAAATTGATCGCCTTTAAAGAAATGATACCAATAATTGGTATCATTTCTTCCTTGAGATCATAAAAGACTGACTATATATATATAGATAAATGTAAGAAATTTTATTTTTGATTTCTCTTCAAGATAGTACGTTTTATTACTTTTCAATGTTGGCGAATCAATGAGGAAATTTGAACCATTGTTATTTTATGGTTAAAATACTTTGTCCAAATTACCACATTAATACCACATTGGAAGATAATCAACAACGCGTTTGGTCGTGGTTGATTAGAAATAAATTTATAGACGATGAATGTTGAACGGTCGAGTTGAAACATAGACCACGTTTGCTCTGGTCAACTAGGGCAATTCTAGTACATTTACAATGTTATTATTGAAGTTATTGCAATGATTTGTTGTATTATCCGAGTTAACTCGTAAAATGCTAACCACTGAAAAGTTAATCACAATTTTAAACTAATTCTGTAATTCAATGACTTCTTATCAGGTTGTCACTGAAAACATTCTAAAATCATTCTATCACCTAATTTTATTGGCACACAAAAATTTATTCCCAGAAGGATTACAAAAGCCAGTATGTCAAGTAAAGAATATGTAAAATATTTCCGGAAACGCTCACAACCAATCACCGAAGAGATTCTTCTCCACAGATATGGGAATCTTATTCTAAGGAATTCCTTTCGTAGAAGGAAATGTTGCCTTAATAGTATCTCTCTATTCCGACAGATACGATAGACGTGCCGAAAATCCTTTACTATTGTATATCGAGATAGCTCTGTGGCATTCAAGATTTATGGATACACACTTACCACTGTCCTCACCCCTTCCTTCAGACCTCTTAATGTAATACGATGCAAGTAACCATGTGATCCTTCCCCGCCGTGGAAAATCCAGAAAATAAAGAAGATCCTAAGCACCTGAACGTGATGCTGACAGAGCTGAACAGTGAGTTGTGTGGCGCCTTGAAAAATGAAAATTCCACACCTTATAAACCTGATTTATTTCGGAAAAGCACCATGAACCTGGACCAATTTTCTACTTCAGGTGTATAATATGTAGGTATATAGCACAAAGCATAAATAGATGTTACTATGCGCAAGAAATTTCTATTTATGCTGAAAATCTTTGGAAAACTGATTATTTTGTTTAATTTTTCTATTCGCAAGAATATAACATTCAAATCATTCTAAAGGAAATATTTACGGATATTCTTCACCAGTGGATCCTTTTCTTTTAAATTAGAATATAATTTATTGTTTGGATGTGTAACTTACATTAAATAAATATTTAAATGGTCTAAATTATTTTAATACTTTTATTTAATTGACTTATTTCATGTTTGTAAAGATGTAATTTTGTAATCGATTTTTCAATCAATTAATTCCCATCGTATTGAGGATTAAATTTTGTACATATGTTTTCTGATGGCAATACACTATTTTATATTTTCAAACTTAATCATCAATTGTCATTAATTTAATTAAATTTTTGTTCATACCAGTGGAGGCACTGAGTAGCATGTTTGAGAAACAATAGGAGGATTAAAGATTAGAAAATAAATAAAATAAAAAATATACTGTTCAGTTTACTTCTAAAAGAGTGTTTTAAAATCTTTTTTTTTAATGAAATTTATTTCTTCTTATTAAAGGTTTCGTTTATATTCATAATTTAAAAGGATGAAGGTTTTGTCTGTATATCATACTACTGACAAGGAGAGGCACGACTGGGAAATTCAATTGGGATGAAACTGGCATATTAGTAGTATCGCCATTAGGTGTCTCACCCATCATTCTAAAAAAAATGCACAAACCAAATTGGAGAAGCCCCTCAAACTTTAGGCACAACTTATATACCAGTATATCTTCTTGAGAAATCAGTGCTCAGATAGTAGATGTCCATGCCTCATGT
>BGPR01042714.1:0-13169 GCA_013235015.1 Araneus ventricosus
GTTATATATAGTATAAAAATATTCAATATAAGGGAGTGTAATTTTTTAAAAAGATCAATAGCTGTATTAAGTTAGGTTATATTAACCACAGAGAAGTAGAATCAGAGGTCTCACTTCCATAGACCTTAACGGCAACTTTTTTAACATTGCGTTTCACATAGACAGTACGCCACCAATGTGCCACAATGGAACTAACCGGACGTTTCCCTATCGTCATGACAACGATGTAAACAGTTATCTAAACGTCAACGTGACGTCATTCTGACGCGAGAGGAAAGGAAGACGTTTCTCTATCGTCATGACAACGATGTAAACAGTTATTTCAATTCCTATCGTTATTATTTTTAATGAATTTTTCGACACTTTGTTTTCCGACGATTATTTATTTGAGAATAGCCGATTTCTTTTGATACTTTATTAATTTTACTGCCTAAATAATAAAATTCTGAAATAACGTTTTTCTCACCAATTTGAGTCTCTTTGTAGAGTACCAATAATTTAAAACATATGGATATACAATTTAAGAAATATTAAGTTTATTTTAGATACACGAATTATATTTATTCTTTCAGATAAATGAATTATATTTATTCTTTCAGATAAATCAATTATATTTATTCTTTTAAAAAAAACAGAAAATAATTAACCTCTTTGTAGAGTACCAATAATTTAAAACATATGGATATATAATTTAAGAAATATTAAATTTATTTCAGATAAATAAATTACATTTATTCTTTATCAAGAAAAGTTCTTTCCAATCAAAATTTTTTTTAATTCCAGAGGAAATTATTTTTTGATAAGTTAATATTATACTATCTTTTTCAGAATATGATGAAACAATAAATTAATTTTTCATAACTACATATTCATTCTTTTTAAAGATAAAAAAATTAAAGAATGTAATTTTAATACAGAAAATTCATTTGCAAGGTTAATATTTATAAATTTTTGTATTCCCCAGTAAAAAATGAATAATGTTATTTAGTTTTGCACCAAGATGCTATAATAAATGTCAAAGACTCAAAATAAAGCACACTATTTTATTGAGCAAACATAATTAGTAACAAAATATTATGAATAAATGACCTTCTTAATAAACCCCAAAAGCTGAGCATAATGGAATGACCTTTGAGCCTAGGGTGGCCCTACCAGGAGTTTAAACTCCCGACGCACTTCGCTCATTCTACTCAGCATAGGGATTTTTGATTAAACACCATAGACAGAAATTTTTCAAATACACATGCCAGCTGAAATATAGGAAAATTTAAAGCAGCATTAAGCTTATATCTGTACGACTTTTAATATACACAATTTAAATACTTTATTCAACAAAAACAATTTTCAAGATATTTAATAATAAGATATATCAACAATCATTTTTTAATTATCCGAGACCACAGAGCTTATAACACAAAATAATTCTTTTTTCTCAAAGAACTGAAGTTGGATAATGCACATGCATCATGAATTCAGCATTTAAAAAAATTGCAGTCATTTAAAGAAAAATAAAAGAATGTAATTTTTTAAAATAAAATATTGTTAGCATAAAGAGTGTAACGATAACTTAGAAACCGACTCATTGTAAGATACACAGAGAAGTTCCAAAATTTATTTCCTCAAATTAACTAGAAAACTGCTCATAATAATCAATCATAATGTGTAGTTCATCTATAATATGAGAGTTCCTTTGAACATAAATTATTTTACACATTTTTAGACAAATATCTACAAAATCTTGGTGCATTTCATATGACCAGACATCCTGAAGACAAAACAGCTCCAACATTGACAGACTGCCTGAAAAAAGAAACAAATTTCTAGTAGATTCCATTTGTATAACACAAACCAATTTATTTTTATTAAAGACTCCACTTCATTGTAAACATTGAATATCATGAATAAAATATTCACCTTCAGCCAATAACAATTAATTTTCTTATATGAAGCCGTGTTAAATAAAATAGATCAAAATATTTTGAGAACTTTATTAAACTAGTATTAGCCAATATGCTTATTAAACAAATTTCCTACATTTTATTTACACAAATAAGAATGAATATTTTAATTTGCCTCTGGAAAACGATGTTAAAAATAAATACTAATAAAAATAAGAATCTTCTTAAAAGGGAATTGAAATTTGCATAAGGATGCTATACTAAGATACTGAATTATTGCTAAGATAATAATAAGCAGTATGTAATAATAATAAATAAGTGTAAACATTAAACAGACTAGAGATATTTAATCAGTTCATTTCATTCTATTTCACAGTAGGCATTTGTAAAAAAGCTTGCTTAGGATATAACTACACATACTAAATATAGAACATCTCAATATTACTTCAACTTAGAGCACAAATAACAGCAACAATTTTCATACTATAAAAACTCAACTAAAATTTACCACTCAAAATTAATATAATTATAAATGCAATATTTATGATTTTCAGCTGTATTTCAATATTAAATTACTGATAAAAGAATTTTAACTTGTAAATTACTTTGACAGTTCACAATACATCATAGCAATAATTATAAGTTTATCTGAGAGTAATAAGCAAGGATTCCATTAATATCTCTTAAAATTATTTTAATTACCAAGACATACTATGTAGAAATAAATCTGTCAAAAAAAAGGACTACAAAGAATTCATGCACATTTTTCTCAGATTATTCCATATGGTAGGCATTTTAATATGCTTCAGCAACTGCACAAAAATAAAACAAAATTTTATTATTTTATATACAAAAAGTGAAAATAAGTATTTTAAATATTAGAAGTTTTTCAGTTATTTAAATAACATCTCATAAAAATTCTGTAACGCATTTTAAACTTACCGTTCTCATCTCCAGGAATCTTGAATGAGGAAGCAGTCAATAACCGTCACTAAACTGGAATAGTCCCAAGTCTTGATTCTACATAAAGTATCTAATCCTGAAAAAAACTCCTGATTATAAAAAATAGTATGTGAAATTGACAAGCATCAACACAACATGGCGGCGTTTCGGTTGGTTTTCGTTCGATACAATAATGGCGTCGTGTTATGGTTTGAGAAGTAGAAAGATTCTACACAGCTCTGTGATGAAAACCAATATGGCGTCGTCTTATGGTTTCTCTGTGGTTTGTAGTTCGATTGTAAGGCTTAGGTGGCGCTGCGATAGTTAACCAAACTCCCGAGTGAGACCTCTGGTACTCTTTCTCTGTGATATTAACATCCCGTTTTGAAGCAACACGAGGGCTATTTAGGGATGAACCTCGTAATTTTGAACTGCGGTCAGATGACCAGGACGACACCAGAGCTGACATCTCCTCTCAAAACTTCGGCGCAACACCAACGAGAGGGCGTTTGGACACTGTGTATGATTTAGCGTGCAACAGGCCCCATACACGGCAAATCTTTGATGGAATCGGGTTTCGGACCTGCGACCCTGCGGTCGCGAGGTCGAGACCTTGCCACTAGGCCACTGCGGCCCCAATCAATAGCTGGAGGGGGACATAATAGAATGACCCTTCTTTCCTAGAGTGGCTCCTACCAGAACTTATAACTCCTGTCCAACTTCGTTATCCTGTAGAATTTGCAGCTGCAAAAATCTCGAACTGCCTGAAAGGACAAATAAAATTCCACTAGAATTCCATTTTCTATAACATAAATTTCTTTATATAAAAAACACTACTCAATTATCATGCATTATTATGAATAAAATATTCACTTCACAGGGTCTCTAACCAAGACTAATAATTAGAATTCTAAGTCATTAACAATAAAATTAACTTTCATGTATCAAGTTGTGATAATTAAAATAGATCAAAATATTTTGATATTCTAAATAAAATATTAGCTAAGATGCTTATCAGAAAAGCTTTCTATATTTTATTTATACAAAAGAGTATGAAATTTTCATCTGGAAAATCTCTACATTATTAATAAAAATTAATAAGAAATATCTTCTTAAAATGGAATTTAAATTTGCAAATAAAAGATGTTATATAAAGTTACTGATTTATTTATAACATATACATACTTATAGCACCAAATAAATTGATGTAACATTGCAATAATACATAATACAAGTGTTGTACCACTTTTGGCCATGCATGTGGCCAAAAGGGGTACAACACTTGTTCCACTTTTGGCCACATGGTTTGTTATTATGTTTTTACTCATAAAATACTTTTAAGAATATCAGGATCAAATAAAAGTAACTAATTTAGTTTTGTTTAGATTTTACACGGCAAAAATTCCAATTTAAATATAAGAAGTCAGGTGATATTTCCATCAAAAGATTTTGATACTCTCCAACTAAAGTTTGAAATGCAATTAAAGACAATCAAAATGGAAAACCTGCAGTAAAGATTAGCAAAGTTCATGGAATGCCTCATTCCACCTTACATCACATAATTACAGAGGAGGGCATCATTTTCCGGCTATGGTGGGCATGGTAATTCTCATTCAGTGTTAAAGAATTGAGATAAAAAATGAGTTGGAAGAATAGATTTTGGGAATCGCAAGAATGAGATTTTCAATTGTCAAAGACAAACTTCTTGATTTATTCAAAAGATATCCAGGCCAGTAAAATAGAATGTCATGTTTCAAAATAGAAGGCCAGGCAGAAAGTGATATAATCCTTTTATATAATAGCATCCTAGAATAAGTTATAAGGCAGAAATTTTTAATAAAACACAGGCAAATATCATAAATGACAAAAGCAGAACTTTGTTTAAGGAGTCGAAGAGGTGTTAGATGAAGAAACAAGTGTTTTAGATAATCCCAAACGGGCGTACAATACCGATACTAATGAAACTTCATTTTTTTTAAATTTCCTAAAGGCAGGCTTTAAGCATCTGCATAAAAATTTACCCCTCCCCCTTAAAAAAAAACAATTTTTTATGCAAGTATTATACAACATGTATATTACCAACCAAGTTAAATGTTTGTTTTCTGCTTCCTGCCTCTTTAACTCAAACTTGCAGCTAAAATCAACTAATGTATATCTTATTTTAAGTTTCTACAAATTCAATAAAAAAAATGGTTTGTAAAATATGAAAATGTAATAAAATACATACTGCAAAAAATGCTTTATTTTTGCTTAATATTCATTGTTGCGTGTTGAATAGTATGATATTAATGTGGCCAAAACTGGTGCATAGAAGTGGCCAAAACAGGTGCAAGGTGGCCAAAACTGGTGCAAGGTGGCCAAAACTGGTACAAATTAGGATAAATTATTTAAGTAATCATAACTCAAAATATAAATTTTTCAAGAGAAAGATTTTATAATTAACAGAAAGGCAAGAAAATTTACTAAAGAATAGTGTAAGTATGACTTAAAAAGCTTTAGCCAGTCATCCATTGTGAAAATTCCAATTCAAATTTTCTCTTAATGTGGCCAAAACTGAAGCATCTACCCTAAAGTATTGTAATATAAAATAGTGTAACATTAACTAGACTACAGAGATTCTTAATCAGCTCTTACATCTAACAGCATTTCAGAACAGACCGTTTTTAAATTAAAAAGATTTGTGTAGGATATAATTAAGTATACTTAATACACAACCCAAAATTACTTTAACTTTCAGCACAAAGAATAACAATTTTCATGTTGTAAAATTCCATAACACATAACAACTCAAAAGCAAAATAATCTGAAGTTGCTAGAAAACTTTATCTTAATTTCTACAATATAGTTATGAATGTATTATTAAGTACATAATTTGTAATTACTGCGGTATTTATATTAACACTAGCTGTTACCCGCGACTTTGTGCGCGAAGAATTTGAATTATTATTTTTTTAATTCACGAATGTAAATGTTTCGTTACATATTGAAACGGAAAATGAAAAGTTTTGACGGTTGATAACACATAATTGGACGACTAACAGGAGTGTCTGCTGATATAGTTAGGTAATCTGTTTATCTATGCTAACACACTTTTGTATACGACGTTTTTTGTTTTCCGTTTTTTGCATGGATGTAGAGTTTTTGTGGGCTGGACACACGTGAACACTCCACATATAGTTGCCCATGCGAAAAATATGGTTTTTCCAAAAGTACGCCTGCTCCTTTGAGTGTCTGGCCCTGAGCCTGGAATATGCTAATTTTAAAGGGAATTGTTACCTTTTGAACTGGGATGGTAAATTCTTCGGTATTATCGGAATGCGTGGAATTAAAAAACTATCTCCTCTCGCTATTCCAGTCATAACAGTAGCTGGCACGACGTTTTCACCTAGGTATGTAATTTGTAACCATGCGCCATTGCGCAGTCTCGGTACATCCAGATTACGTATCAATAGTTCTAGCACACCGACGTTTAATCTCAGCTTGACGGAAGGTACCCCTGACAATTCTAAACAGTTTAAGAACTCTACAGGATATGTGATTTTACTTGTTATTGCCCATTACCGTATCTACAGATAATATAATTTCAACTTGACTGATAAAAGAATTATAGCTCGTGGAAATTATTATAAAAGTCAACAATTAATATTTTCACAGCAATAGTCAAAGAAGGATTGATAGTTATTAAGGTTGTTTTTATTCCCAGGTCATATTATTAAGAAGCAATATATGCCTATAAAAATACAGGAATGCATACATTTTCCCTACATTGTCAACTACTGCGTCATCAGTATCATTCCATTGGATGAGAAGTTTCAGACAACGGATAATGCACAAAAAAAAATAAACTTCATTATTTTATTTATGAAAGCGAAACTAAATGGTACAAATTTTTGATTAACTTAAATCGACTTTGATTGTAAGTTAGGAAACACGTATTAAACTTACTTGTTCTTAAGATCGGCATCGAACACAACACAGCTAACATGGGGCGACCTTGGGGTTCCGTTTGAAACGGCGGGTATCGATGTGGCTAGTAGGGTGGATAGAAAAGTATAGGAAAAAAAAATTTTTTTCAAATTATTTTTGGAATGGGGTGGGAAAGTTGTGTCTTAAGTATATTAGTTTATATAATTTTTTTTATTGAAATTCATTTATATCTTCCGTTGTCCCAAGCGCCTCAAAAATAGTTAAAAATTGAATTTTTTATGAAAATTTACTATTTTTTTGTTTTGTTTTGAAATTATTTTTGGCATGGGGTGGGAAAGTTGTGTCTTGGGTATATTAGTTTAAATAAATTTTTTTATTGAAATGCATTCATATCTTCCAGTGCCCCAAGTGCCCTAAAAATAGTTAAAAATGACATTTTTTTTTTGAAATTTATAAAAAAAAATATTTTCAAAATTTCATTTAGCGCCGGGTAAGAAAGTTTTGTTTTGGGTATATTAGTTTACGTTTTTTCATTATTATTAAAATTCATTCATATCTTCTTGCGGCCCAAACGCCCTCCAAAAAGTTAAAAATTGACATTTTTACAAATATCTATTAAAAATTGTGAATTAATGAAAAATATTTCAAAAATTGTCAGACTATTCAAGTATTAAAGTACAAACTTATAAATAATTATAATTTTATAATAATAAATGAAGTATAAATTTAATAGTCAAAGCAATAAATCACAAAACTTATAAAAAGTGAACTTACATCATAGATTTTTTAATTCTATTAGTTTGAAGATTTACATATTTCTAAACGATGTAATCCTTTTTGGTATTATAATGCTTGATAAGACTTCTTGATTGTATCCAATTCAATATGAAGCAGTGTCTCTTTTCTTCATATACACTTTCCAACGCTTCAGACACTAAGCGAAAACATCCTTCTACAGCTTGGGTATGGCATGGATATTTCCTCCCTTTTTCTAACTTTTACCATGGCCTCAATTTCTTTAAATGACACATTCATCAAAAGAGTTGGTGTTGCCAGTTAATAAGTGCAAAATAATCCTTTGCTTTAAAGTCTATCTTTGGTACTTGAAAAAGTCTTATTCTGATGATCCTCTGTTTTCATTTCTAGCACAAATTAGTGTTCGTAGTGCTAAAGATCTTATATTCTCTCTGTTATTTGTGAGCTTTGACAATAGCAAATTTTCAGAATGACAAAAGAAGCTATTTCATTGAATAAAAGTATCTACTATATTTCTTAAATTGGGTTCCAAATATCTAGAAAATGAGATAAGTCTCCGAATATGCTGCGCTGGTTCTGTTATGGAGGGCTTTGTCTTGACATGGAACCACACAGGTTGCATATACCTTCATAATATATGTTGCAAGAATGAGAAGATTGTCAGATGGTTTTTCTGTGACGACTTATAACCTTAAAATTCTACCTGCAATTTTTAGCCACCTTGAGTGAGAAACTGTACCAGGCTTTCTTAATGCCATGTCAGAATAACATTCACCACGAGATATCGTTATGCAAATATCATATAGATATTGCTGATCATTGCTGAGAACCATTCTATCTATATTATCTGACATATTATCCACACTTATTGAAGAAAAAGGAGCCTCGCAGGTTTTGATTGCTTTAACAATTGGTCGACAAAATTGTTTAGGACCAGTTGTTGCACCATCCAAATAATTTAGTAGATGACGAAGAGGTAAAACATTTGTTTTAAGCAAACAAATACACCATTGTAATGATCTATTGAGGCCAGTTCCATCAAGCGAATAATACCTCTCTTGTGTCTAGTATTAACATTTGCTCCATCGCATCCAATTACTGTTATCCCATTTAATTGCATATTATTTGATACAAAAAATTGAGTGTCGCTTCTTTTATGGCTTTAGCTCCTCCTGTTGCAGCAGTAACATGTCCGATATACACAGAGTTAGGTTCTTTTACAAGAGTATAATGCTCCTCCTTCGTGGTCTTTGGGTCCTTCTTAATAAGCACTTTTGTGTTGTCTTTTCTCCCATCGAAATATAATCCGGTAAAAAGAGACCAAGACATTGTTAAGTTAGTAGACTCCGCAACTGCAGTTTAAATCTTTTTACGCTGTCTACGAATTTTATTGCGATGTACCACATTCGAAGTCTGTCCTTCGTGTACAATTCCAATGTCTTGTAAAACAGAACTGGCAAATGAAGCAACTGCTCTATCTGAAATTCCGTATCGATCACATTCCCTAGCTAAGGTAGAGAAATCTAAACGATTTTGTGATTGATATTCCATGGTAATTACATCCGTAGCTTTATACGAGAACGAAGACATAGTGTTGAGCTGAAGTATCTCCATTGATTGAGCAAGAGCAGCATCAGTTTTAACCATTTTACGTTTTCTCTTCTGTCTTCGATCTGTTTTCGTTTACCCTTTTCTCCTTTTTTTTAGTCGCAATTACGTCCACTCCTCCAATAACCATTTTACTTTCTAATCTTTGATCTTTCATAAACAATTGCTCAGCAAGTGGAATTTTCATGTCTTTTTAGCATTTACATGTATCGAAATTTGCACACTTACAAAATGTGATATCGAACAAACACGATATTTTTTCATTACGATAATTTTCCAATTTTTGTTGGTATTTTTATCATTCCTTCGCCCTCTCCTTTACGTTTCTCCCTGTAAAATCGTTTCTTTAACGCGTTTTTTATTTTTAATTTTTAATTCGAAATTTGCATAAAAATCGTTTTTTGCAAATATTTAAGTGTCTTGGGACACCGGAAGATATTAAACAAAGTTGAAAACATTTTACATGTATGCTAGTGCACTTAAAAGAAAACTTTTGCACCCTATGCCGATTATTTTATCCACACTTTGATTTTTCGATCCTCCCTAGTGGCTAGTTCTCTTGGATGGCGAGTGGGGGCGCCGCTGATCAAATTGCGGAGTGAGACCTTTGATTCTTTTTCTCTGTGATTTTTTCATTGATCTACGGGGTTTCCACATTTCTGTCGATGTTTATTTGAAGAAATAGTTTTGCAGAAAGAATACTTTAGAAGATAACACACACACACACACACAGCCGCATTTATTAATTTTTAATACTTGCAGGCTTTTATATGGCACGAATGAGCTCGAAATCCATTGTTATGTTTCCACCGAAAGTCTATATATCCTGCGACTCAATGTAAGATCATACTTTACTGAAGGTGAAGTGTAGTCCATTTTGGTCATGGAAGAGACAATATTTGGCTTAATCTTTTTTCATTCAGGCATTGAGGATATTAGGTTATTTCTTCATAGGTAAAGGATTCAGTTTTTACGTAGCTCCATGACAAGTATTCAAAAGGTTACGCCTGAGCGGCGCGTTGTTGTTGTGCGCTTACATGCTGGCGTGAAAAAGGGCAGATAGGAATGCGCACAAACTTTAAGTACCCAGAAAAGGGAATTTCCCCTGTAAAGACTCGTGACTTGAAAAGAAAGTTGTAGTGTGTTTATTATGATGAAAGTAGAAGTATTTAAAATGAGGTGTCATTAAAAGATTATTTAGGAAAGCTAAAAAATTAAAATATCATATATATATGAAATGTATTCGTTGTTGTAGTCGTTAAATAAAAGAAACAGGCCGAGTTATATTCTAATTTTCATTTTATTATGGGAGAGTGACGGAACGTACGTACATTAGGGTGGGCCGAAAAACACTTTTTTTTATAAATCGCTATTCTAATAGTGCGGAAAGGGTTCTCTCTGGGTTCAATAAACACGGTGTCAAATATTTTTTTGATTGGATAATATCTTCTGCCCCCGCATCGCACTTGAATTTTGGAAATTTGGGTAAAAATTGCAATTTTTACTCGGTGTAGGAAATATAATTATTTTTCAATATTTCTATTCTAATAGTGCTGAAGAGGTGCCCACTGGGTCCAATAAGAAAGGTGTAAAATATTTTTTCGATAGAATAATATCTTCTGTTCCCGTATCGCAATTGAAATTTTGAAATTTTTGTAAAATAGTACACTTTTTCTTGTCTTTTCATACAGGAAGCGACTTCGGAATATTGCTGATAATGCTGATAGAAAGGCTCACAATTTATATTTAAATCATACACAAGCAACGCCTAACGCAGAGTATGTAGATTATGAAGATGAAGAAACGGATTGTTCTTCAGATATATCTGAAGTAATTTTAAATCTGAACACTTACAAACCATCAACATCGAACCGTTTAATCCCTCTTACTGATCCTAAGTACAAACAATTAACTTCGTTTGTAGCTGAATCATCACAAGTGCGACTTGGCCTCCCTTCAACTGCTGTGGCTGGCGACAGGTTTGGCATCTCGGACCTTAAAGTGTTCTTCACGATGTCGGTCTCATAACTAGCAACAACTCAGATTTGATGGTTGACGAAAACAAGCTGCGGAGGGAAAAGGCTAAAGTTAGAAAGGATTTAAAATTCCAGGCTTTAAGTGGAGCTCAGGCATTACCGTTGAAGGAGCTGTATTTCGATGGTCGTAAAGATTCTACATTGATAGAGGAGAGAGTAGATACTAAAAGATACACGAGAAAAGCAAAAGAGGAACGTTTATGTCTTATTGAAGAACTGGGTTCACGTTACATTACTCATTTGGCACCGCAAGACAGATTTTCACGACTATTATCGGATTTTTTGAAGGGATCACAAGAGATCTTTCTCAGCTTTTGACAATTGGCTGTGACGGCACATCTGTTAATACCGGATGGAAATCCGGTGTAATTCAGTGTTTGGAATTGAAACTTGGTAAACCTCTTCAGTGGGTAATATGTCTCCTGCATTTTAATGAACACTTACTCTGAGGCATCTGTTTGAAACGTTGGATGTGCCAACAAATGGTCCAAAATCATATTCTGGTAATTTTGGGAGGGCGCTCCTTACATGTGAAACTTTGCCAGTTACAACTTTCGAAATTATTGACGGCGAATTACCAACAACTGGTAGACGCGACTTAAGCAAGGATCAAATGTACTTATTAGAAATATCTCAAGCGTTGTTCTGATGAGCTGGCTAGACGCAATCCTGGTACATTATCACATTCACGCTGGCTGATAACAGCCAACAGAGTTCTAAGATTATATATTAGTTCTCCAGCTTCTTCTTTGAAGTTGAAACAAATCGCTGAGTTTGTTACGAAAGTTTACACTCTAAACTGGTTTAATATAAAGTCTAAACACTCGCTTAAATATTGAGCTAAGCATGTGTGGCTATTTCTAGATCCAGGTATTTATCGCAAGACCTCAAGGACGTCATTGATGGAGTAATTTGTAGAAATTCGTTCTTTGCTCATCTTGAGAATATCTTGCTATGTATGTTGAAGTATGAAAGAGTGTACATCAGAGAACTTGCTGCACGACGTATAATTAAGTCTAGAGAGTCATCGGCCAATGTAAAGTCAGTACGTGTCTTTTTCCACTATAACTTAATTTTGAAGCAGCTGACTATACGGAAATGATTGACTGGCCTTCAATTACCATTACTTCTCCACCAATCCTCCGTAATATATCCACTGCCTTATTTAGATCCATTGTGCGTGATAAGAAAAATCCAGAATGGGACTTCGTTCACTTGCCATGTGACACACAGGCAGTGGAACGGTGTGCCAAGTTATTGGCAGAAGCATCCATTAAGGTCTATGGGTTTCAAAATAGAGACGGGTTCATTAGATCCACATTCTTTTCCCGATACCTGAATTCGACAATAAGGCTGATTTCAAGCCTCTTCCTGATGATTAAGTGCAAGTAAACTTTTGGTATTGGCATGTCATAACATTCTATGGTTACAATATCCTTAACAAATATTATAATACAACAATAAACAGTGTTTGTACCCATCTATTTTTCATGTTTGATTTATTTCTATAACGCATAAAAAAAGTGCCCTTTTTTTCAAAAATTGCAAAATTTCAATTGCGTTGCGGGAACAGAAGATATTATTCTGTCGAAAAAATATTTTACATCTTTCTTATTGAACCTAGTAAACACTTCTTCGGCGCTATTAGAATAGCAATATTGAAAAATAATTTTATTTCCTACGCCGAGTAAAAATTGCAAATTTTTACCCAAATTTCCAAACTTCAAGTGCGATGCGGGGGCAGAAGATATTATCCAATCCAAAAAATATTTGACACCGTGTTTATTGAACCCAGAGAGAACCCTTTCCGCACTATTAGAATAGCGATTTCGAAAAAAAGTGTTTTTCGGCCCACCCTAACGTACATCCGAGTTGAAATTTTTAAGCCAAAAGCACACAGAAAATCCCTGCTTTTTCTCAGGTAGGGATTTAACAGATAGACACGTGATCAAAGTGAAGGGAATAATAGCTATTTTTAGTATATTACGTAAGTGTTTTAGGG
>BGPR01042715.1:0-13168 GCA_013235015.1 Araneus ventricosus
ATATATATATATATATATATATATATATATATATATATATATATATACAATGTTTCGAAATAGAGGCTCAAATTTCTTCCTTTTTTCTGTTCTTGATGTCGCAATTACCTGAAAAGCATGTTTAACATTTCATTGCAAGATGGTCTGCGATTTACCCCTTGTAAGACACGCAATGGATTTTATATGGATTAATGGAGAAAAAGTATAAATTAAAGGTTTAATTTATACCTTTTTTCCATTAATTTCATAATTTATCTTTTTCATTTTTTGTCCTTATTCTTCTTTCTTTAATTATTGTATATTTTTTCATCGTAATCTTAATCGAACTCTTCCCTAACTCAAAGCTTAGGCGCGAATTCACGTAATATGATACTTTGAAAACATCCGGTCTCATGTACGACTCGAAGAATTCAGTTCTGTGCCTTCTTTCATGCTGCTTGCATCTCCCCATTTTACTGTATGTACATTTTTAATTCTTGGTCAATTTTATTATTATTATTTATTCTTGGCCAATTTTATTATATATATTTATTGTCTTCTATTAGCTTATAGCTCACACTGTTCGCAGAAAGTGTTGAGATTTTTCTAATTATTTTATGGTTATTAGATTATTATATTAGCTGAAATCCGTACTAACTACCCAAACTAGTAGTTAGTATGGATTTCAGCTTCCCTGAAGTAGCATCCGTTCTTTTTTACTGAAATACTTTCCATTATTTTGTCTCTCCATTGAAATTTGATTTTTGATATATTTCCACAACACTCCTAGAATTGCAGCATTTATTGCGCATTCGTTGCGTTTGTGTTTTATATTATTCTTATTATTATCCCTTTTTGTTTATTCTTATATAATTTTTATCCCTATTGAAGCTATCGGTATTTTATTTCGATCAGTTTATTGCATTGCTTTTTAAGTTTTGTTGGTTATGATTTTTTTTTTGTTTTTATGTAGCTTTATGGACTTCTATGGTACAAAGACAAAAATTTCGTTGTACGTTTTCGGTGTTTTGTTTCCACTAACCACAATACATATTGCGCTTTCTCCTGAGCAAACGCCATTTTCGTTTCTTGTTATAGTTGCCAATTAATTAGCGCCATCTACTTCAGACTATGGACAATAGAAAAAAACTATTCGATTTTTTCATTCTTTTTCTACTTCAAACTCTTTCATTTCATCTTTTCATGTTTTAGTTATTAATTTTTATCAATTGAAGATCTTTCTTGGATACTATTTATTTGAAAAAATGTTACTATTGATTTAATTGGCATTTTGAGATAGCTGTAACTGCAGTTTAGTAACTTATGTTCAATAAAGCAAAATATGACATGCAGCCATGGAGGTTTTAAATATCATTTCTGATTGTTTACCTATAGTCAGACGAAGAAATCGAAAAATTCCTGAAAGGGTTCAACGACCCAGGTTACCACGGTAACAGTAGCCACTGGATTAAGGCATCCAACGCTGATCCTCCTGACGCTGTTGACTGGAGAGACGAGGGATTAGTCACAAAAGTTAAAGACCAAGTAAGTGTTTGAATTCAACTGACACGAATTGATAATACTATAAAAGTATAATTCTGTACCTTGGAGGTAAGCTATCTTAAGTCCAATTTTTCTTATTTTGATGTGTTTCTTGTATTTGTATTATCTCAACTGCATCTTCTGATGGGCAAAGTGCCATAGCTGTGGGACGAACGAACGAAAGATAACTGCTCTCAAAAAATAAGTTGCCCTGGAACTTCTTTTGTCTCCCCTGTAAAAGATGAAAACTGTTACTTCTTACGATAATTTGCCTCTGACATAAAGAATTGTTACTGAGAGGATGGACCTCACCAAAAAGTTTACCAAGGGTAATAAAAAAATATTTATTAACATTAGACAGAAAAAAGCAAAATGGAATTAAGAGGCATACTTGCCTATTACTTCTCCACATAATCACGAAATATCTGACCGCAGGACCAACTTGCTTAACCTGGCTTGGTAGAAATCACGTTCCTGCCCATTGAGCCAGTTCTCAGCAGCCGTTTTCACATCACTGTGTGAAGAGAACCTTGTTCCAGATAAGTGTTCCTTCAATTTCGGAAGAAGGAAATAGTCACTGAGCCATTGTGAAGCCATCCGACGCAAATGCCCTGCCATGTTGAGTGATGGTGTCATCCTCATGCATGGCGATACCCATACTGCTCGCAAAGCTGAAGAATTGCTGCGAAAGTTCAAGGGGAAAGTTGGGAGCATACAAATACAGCAAATTTGGCACCCAATCTGGGTTCCAAACACTTATCTGGAACAAGGTTCTCTTGAAACAATGATGTGAAAACAGCTGCCGAGAACTGCTAAATGGGCAAGGACGTGATTTCTACCAAGCCGGATGAAACAAGTTGGTCCTGCGTTTAGTTAAATGTCTAAATAGATTTGGCGATTATGTGGAAAAGTGATCGACAAGAATGCCTATTAATTCAATTTTCTATTTTCTATCTATTGTTAACAAATAATTTTTTATTACCCGTGTAATCTTTATTATTTGGATCCATCCTCGTATATTTTTACTAGATACGAAAAATTATTTGACATAAGATAATTAGAAGCTGGTGATCCTTCCATTCTCAATGTAACGAAATTTTATTTTATGCACCATAACGTAAACAAATATAACATTAGAGGCAATAATGTTTGATCATAAGCAAATACAATATTAAAGATGAGGATGCAAAATTAATCTAATCAAATAAATGCAAATTTTCAACTCTAATTCCCTGTGCTATTTCGTTAAGTTATTACTATTATAACTATCATGGTAACACTGCTTGAGAAGATAACTAAATAAGTGAAAGCAGATAAACGCATAGTAAAATTTTAAATTCATAGCTCATTTTTGATATGGGTAAAATGATTATTGAAAGCTGTTGGAGGAAAAAACCTAATATTTTGAATAAAGCTACGAAAAAGCAAATGAACACAAATTTGCGTGAGGTACAACTGGATGAATGTTAATTTTGTCGCGTATTTGGACATTGTTGCACTTTTTTAAAATACCTGAGATCTTGTTCTTAAACTTTCCAAGAAAGGATTGAAAAATCAAAAAGATAGACATTTTCGAATAATTATCAACAATATTAGTTGAATATTATAATCATAGTTTATTATTTAGAAATTTTACACTGAAGCAGCGGCGGTACTCCAGCTCAGGAACAACCATTGCTGCAAAAATGTTTCTCAAGAGAAAACAGTTCAAATACAATTTTAACATAATAATGCCAACTTGCGACATGCATGATACAAAAATCATTCAAAACGCTCTCAATGGCAGACCGTTGGACCTTGAGCTACCAATTTTGGCATGTTGTTACTTCTTGGGTAGTAGGTGTCTGTCAGTATGCCGACCAATATGCAACGGCAAGTTTAAAGATAGTATGCCGGCCAATAATGCTTATTGGCCTTCATACTGTTTGTAAATTGCAACATGCGTGATGCAAAAATCATTCAAAACGCTCTCAATGGCAGACCGTTGGACCTAGAGCTACCAATTTTGGCACGTAGTTACTTCTTGGGTAGTCGGTGTCTGACAGTATGCCAGCCAATATGCAACGGCAAGTTTAAAGATAGTATGCCGGCCAATAATGCTTATTCGCCTTCATACTGTTTGTGAATTGCGACATGCGTGATGCAAAAATCATTCAAAACGCTCTCAATGGCAGACCATTGGACCTAGAGCTACTAGTTTTGGTACGTAGTTACTTCTTGAGTAGTAGGTGCTCAGTAAGACTTTTCAAAATTTTAATTAATTAAGAATTGATTTAATTAATTAATAATTAATTAAGAATTAATCGAAATTTCAACTATTTTCCTCAATAACGTCGGAGTATATTAGGCTCTTGTACTGTCACGGTTACCTTGAACAGCTTTTGACAACGATAACAAGCAGTTATCTTCAGTTGCAGTTATTGCTTCGGGTCGCGCTGAAGAAGGCTGGCTATTAATTGTCCACTCTCTGAACATAGGTTCCAGGTTCTTCATGTGACACGTTTAGGAATATTCAGATTGGCCGACCTCCGTTGTCGTTTGTCCCACCCTCAAGCCTTGCAATTAACCGTCACTTTTGATCTTCCCTTTGAATCATAATGAAGCAACACTAATTCCTTTCAGATATCACATCAGACAAAGCGAAAAAACAAAATGGAGGAATCTGGCTTTTTGCACGTCATCAATAGTCTAACAAACAGCAGAGATTCAAACAGGACTTTTTTCTGTTTAAGGAGCTGACATTGGTCGAAAAATTACCCTTAACAGACCCACATTTTTACTTTAATGTAGTTTAATTTCTTTTGTTAATCCTTTTATTTGATATATTAGTTTTAAACGTCACTGCTTATCTGAAATTCTATATGCATCCACTACACAACAATTTGTCATTCACCTATTTTGCATATTTCATGCTCTAACCTATACAAGGTATCACAATTTTGGTATCACTTGTAGATGATAAATCCGTTCTAAATAAAGGCGTCGTTGAATTTTATTTGAAATCTTTCGTTAATAATCAAATTTTTTTCAGATTATCCTTTAATTTTGAAGATTTTAATAAGAAGTAAAGAAACTAGCTATACCAGGAAACAGTCGGTGGAAACTGAAATAAACAAAACCTTTCAGCAAATATCTTCATTGCAGAAAGTTAGAAGAAATGAAAAATCGTTTTCATGCCAAAGTAATTAGGTATAATAAAACATAGAAATATTTGTTCTAACGCAGCAAATGAAAGTGATAAGCACCCGATCATCTCCTTGTCTGCTTCGAATTTCTGATATCGATTTGTATGTTCTTTCACAATTCTTTTCTTGTAAGTATCGAAAAATCGAACTGATTTCTTTGAAGTTTCTTGTTTCTTTTATATTACACGGAGGATTCATTTTTCTTCTATTTCCATTTCTAATATCTTTTTTGGTCGAGTAAAAAACTTTCCTTTTCACCTCGCTTTCGGTTTGCCATATCTATAATAGCAGTTCTGCGAAAAGTAGTCTTCGCGTCCAGAAAAAAAAACATCGCGATCTTTTAAGGTTTAGCCATTTTTTTCCGAATGTGAATTGTTGACACATGTCTCTGCTTTTATCAGTATTAACAAAATTAGAATTAAATGTCTCGCTATTACCAAAAAAAGACTCAAATGTTCTAATGATGCCAAACTTGCTATTGACTTGTCAAACATAGAAGACATTAAAACGCCCACCACCTTGAATCAAATCCTTATGCATATGTTGTTGTTAATGAGTTCCAGGAACATTCATGTCAAATTGGAAGAAAATAGTACAGTGCGTTTGCTCAGTGCTAACTAAATAAATAGATGAAATGCCGATTTAGTTTTATTCACCTACCGTTTTGTAGCAACACGAGGGCTATTTTGGGACGGACCTCGTAATTTTGAACCTCGGTCAGATCACGAGGACGACACCTGAGATGGCAGCCCCCTCTCCAAACTTCCGCACCACACCAAGGATATTTTTTATATATTTATGTATTTTTACTGTTCCTTGCTTGCCCGAGCAGTTCTTAAATTTATTGCGTTCCGGATGTTTTTATATTTTATATGAAAAGAAAGAGCCGTCATTCTTTATTTTGTGAGCATCATTCGCCACACTTGGCGGTCGAGTGCATGTAAATCAAGCTATTCTCTTCCCACCGACGTAGGTCGAGCCATGTTTATACTCCCAACTCTCTTGTATTTAAAAGTACTGTCCCTGTTCGGGCAATGCCTGTATCATTTTGTTAGATTGCAAATATTGCATTAACATCATTTTTCGGCTTTGTCAGTATTTTTAATTAATTTAATTCTTCGCCACTAAAGTTTCTTTATTTTCTTGTGGCAACTTTGGCTAATTTTGAAATTCAAACGTTAATTTTAACCGTTTCATTTAATTTCTAAATTTTACATAATTATTTACTTTGTTTTCGATTTAATTATTATTTGTCTTAACTTTTGTTGTTGTTTCCATTAAGGTTTCAACTTTATTAATTTTTAAATTCAAATTTTGCAACGGGACTATTTCTTCGCCATCTTGGCTCGCGTAGTTTTTTTGGCGTTATCAGTCTTTAGGCGTCTGTATCTGGAATCGTTTTCCGTTACTTTTTGAATTCCTTTGTGATGGGCTAAGCGAGTGGTTGGTGTTGTTCCAGCTGCGGGCCCCCAGGGCCGGTGGGGCCTGAGGTCTTGTCTTGTCTTGCCTCTGATTTAATTTTCCGTTAATGTTTTTTATATTCCTGAGTCTGAAGCTGAAGATTCTTATTATTCTTCATTGGTATTCCTAAAAGAATGCAGTATGAAAAAACTCGATGATGAATGCTTTGAAAGACGAGATGGAAAGTTTTCTACAACACTATTCCGGAACAATCTATTGAATTAAGGTGCGGTTTGTGAAAGAAAGCATTTCTTTCTTTATGCCGGAACAATCCATGAACGCTGATTTTCAATGATCATCACCTTTTGCGGGATCTGCAGTGTGGGTAATGCCTACAGCATTTTTAATTTTCATCGTGGTGGTGTGTACTCTTAATCACAGAGATCGTGATCATCTTTTTAACGTCTATTCCTGCTCAACATTTTTGTTCTCATCTTCAGCTTTTCCGATTTTAGAATGAGTGATGCAGGCCTAGAGGTATGGCTGAGGAAGGTGCGAAAATGTGCAAGTTGAATACTTCAAAATATCATTATTAAGTGAATATAAAAAAAAAATTCACTTTTTTTTTTTAAGTAATATTCATCAATTCAAGAAGTGTTTGTGATGTTGCAGTGAATAATGTTCATCATTACATCTCAATCAAATTTAGGTTGTCTTTTTTTACTTTGTGTTCTGAAATATAATTCTTAGGCCTGCAGTGCTAATGTGTAGCTACAGTTTTTATTTTTATTTTGTTTGATAAATGTTCATTTCTGTGCATCAAATATTATGCATATATCTAAATTTTTATGGCAGTAATTAATTTCAATATCAATAATTGTTAAATAAAAAAATTATTTAAAATTTTATAAAATTGTTTTTGTTTAATTATTTTTAGCATTGTACTACCACTATATGAAAATGAACTTTTAATTATGTAGCTAGGGTTTTCAGGTCAGCAAAGGTAGGTGAATTATTTCAATATTGCAAGAATGGCTTATTATTGTTATATAATTTAATACCCAGAATTAATTAATTGTTCAATATATATTATAATTTAAATTTTATTTCTGGGCTTCTACCTTGCATCAGTACTTTTATAATTACCCTAGCAATCCCAACATTTGTATTTCAAAAATTAACATTTGGTGCCGTGTTCAAAAGCAAAATTGTAATATACAAATTTAAGGTTGAGTTCATGGGTTATTTATTAAATTTAAATTTACTGCCAACTAATTAAAATTTAACAGTGATGCACATGTCAGAGTATTAAAATATTTTATATTTTTGCTCAATGCTCCAGTCTCCTTCAGGGAAAATGCATTATTTTTGTGAAAATGATTTAATAGTATTATAAATTTCAATTTGTGTATTTCAGTATTTTATATATGATTTGGGTATTTTTATAATTGATATAATATTTCATAACTGTCAGTAGATTTTAAAATACAATGGCCCAAAGTCTTATCTCTTCTCTCACACCTTTCAAAGGTGGTAATGAAAACTTTGATTTTTTTATAAAACAGTTTATTGAGATTGCAAGGTTAGAAAAATGGGGGGAGGCTAAAAAAATTTTGGTTCTAAAACTCAATTTAAAAGATGAAGCATTAAAATTCTTAGTGAGCAATCCGAAATTTGAGGAGATAGATAATTTTGATTCTTTGGTAAAAAAGCTTGAAGAAAAATTTTGCAAAAAACCAAATTTTGAAGAAGCTCAAAGACAATTTAACAATTTAAAACAAAAAGTCAGCCAATCTATTTCAGATTTGGCAGAGCAAGTGAGTTCTACCACTAATAAATTCTCTAATCCAAATAACAGTGAGGAAGAGAATATTGTAAACTTAACAGAAAAATTAAAGCTTTCAAAATTTATTGAAGCATTAAGACCAGATATTAGGGTAGAAGTTAAAAAACTGGGTCCCAAAAATTTCAAATCTGCTGTGGCAATAGCTAAAAACATTGACAATGCTTTGAGTGATGATGGTGCAGAAATAAATGTCACAGATTCTGGTATAAACCAGATTTTATCACAACAATTGAGTACGAATAAACAAATTTTAGAACTATCTGAAAAAGTAAATGCTATATCTTCCCAAAATTTGTGTGTGAATAGTTTGACAGAAGCACCAGCAACCAACTCCAATAATGTTCAAAGTAACCAACTATCTCCATGTCAAATTTGTGGCAAGTTAAACCACAAAGCCAATAATTGTTTTCATTATACCCGTGGCAATTACTACAGGGGTAATGTTAGGCCAAACTACAACAGAACTTTTCGCGCAAATAACTTTCATCCTTATCGCTCTCGTGCAAATCAAAGGAGTAATTCTGGAAGAGGTTTCAGAGGTAATTTTAGATCTGTTTCTAATAGAGGTTTCAGAAACAATTTAAACTTCTAGAAGATTCTTGCAAACCACAAAAAAAAGAATTCTCTTTGGCAGGAATCTATAGAAAAAAGAGTTATGATTTTAAAAACAACAAAAAAGTGTCTCATGTAACAAAGAAAAAACAGACTAATGTCAAAGTATCAGAAAGGCATGATGGTGAGAAATCTAAGGATAAAAATGTAATCAAAAAGCAAAATTCTCAAACTAATAAATCAAAAAATAAAAATTCAGTTAAACAGCCAAATCAAAATAAAGAAAAAGTTTTAGATAATTCAGAAAACAAAGTATTAATGTCGTGCACTAACAATAGCAACAATCTTCCAATTGTTAATATAAAAATTTGTGGTACTCAGTTAAAATGTCTCATTGATTCAGGCGCTAATGTAAGTTTAATTCAACCACACATTGTTGATCAAATCAAAACAAAAACTAAGGTTGAGTATATTTCAAGAATGGTCAGAATTAAAACAATAGATAACACAGTTGTTCCTTACATGTCAGCAATCAATTCAAAATTGAAAAAAAATGGTTTTCGAATCAATTTTTTGTCACGTTAAACTCTTGGAATGCTCAGTATCATGCTATTCTTGGTTATGATTTCTTACAAAGAAATAAAGTTGTCATAGACACTGTAAACAAACAACTTCTAGTTGGTAATCAAAAATTTGATTTTGAGGAAAATTCTCCCACCAATGTTTGCAGTGAAACTACTGATTGTGACATATCTGAAAGCGACAAAAACAAAAAAGAAAGTTTTGAGCAAATTAACAACAATTTTGGTAAAAAGTTTAATGTCAGCGAGGAAACTTTTCATGCGCTTAATGTCAAAATAGCCAATAATATTACAGTTCAGCCTTTTTCAACAGAAATTATAAATTTAAAAGTTCCTAAAAATATTGCAAAAAACAAAGATCTAATTTTTATTCCAAAGAAAAATAAACTAGATTATTTAATCAATGAATCTCTAAATGTTCCCACTAATGCTAATCTTTTTCACACCATAATTGAAAATAACACAAATAAAGTCATTCATGTTAGAAAGAATACAATTATGGGCAAATTATCAACATTTGATGTTAATGACATCATGTCTCCTTCTGAATCTGAAATTTATCAAATTAACAACTTAAATTTAAATGAAATTCATAAAATGCGTAGACATGAGTTACTCAAATCTGATTTTAAACTTGATCATCTTAATGATAAAGACAAAAAAGACATGCAAGATTTACTTCTTAAAAATTATAAGGTATTTTCAAAATCTTACAAAACTCTTGGGGAAACTTCAGCAGTAATCCCAGAATTTTCTCTCCTGCATAATTTTCCTCTTCAAACAAAACCTTATTCTATTCCTCTCATGGCTAAAAAATATGCTCAGCAGGAAATTAATAATCTTTTAGAGGCAGGTATCATTGAACCATCTTCTTCGAGTTATTGTTTTCCTGTAATTTTCATTAAGAAAAAACAAAATCCTAATGACAGTAATTCTGAACCTAAATTCAGAATGGTTGTAGATTATAGACTTCTTAATAGCATAACTGAAACATTCAAAATTTGTCTTCCAAAAATTTCTGAAATCATTAAAAACATTGCAGGTAGGAAAATTTATTGTGTTTTGGATTTGAAGTCAGCTTTCTTCCAAATAAAATTGAGAGATGAGGATAAGCGAAAACTTGCATTTTGTACAGAAATGGGTAATTTTCAACCGACCAGACTTCCTTTTGGCTCAAAAAACAGTACATCTTATTTTCACACACTAATTTCAAAATGTTTAAATGGAATCACAGGTAAAAATGTGCAATTTTTTCTTGATGACATTATTATTGCAGCAGATTCCCTATGTGAACTTAAAGTAACTTTGCAAGCAGTATTTGATAGACTCACAAAATTTAATCTTACTCTTGATCCAGCCAAATTGCAATTGTGCAAACCAGAAATTACTTATCTTGGTTTTGATTTAAATGCTAATGGTTTTTCTCCATCAGAACAGAATGTAAACAAAGTTACAAATTTTCCTAGGCCAAAAAATTTAAAGCAGGTACAAATGTTTTTGGGTATGCTAAATTATTTTAGAGGTTTGATTTATGATTATGCAGGTATTGTTGAACCATTGGTAAAGTTAACAAAGAAAAATACTCCATTTGTTTGGTCAGTTGATTGTGAAAATGCTTTTAACACTGTGCAGGAAATCATTCTCAAAAAACCTACGTTAAAAAACTTTGATCCAAATTTGCCTATTTCATTAATTACTGATGCTAGTAAAATTGCTATTTGTGGCATATTATTGCAAAAGAAAGACAATGTTTACTATCCTTTAGAATTTTTTTCTAGAAAATTAACACCAGCAGAATGTAAATATCCTTCGATACGAAGAGAATTGCTTGCTATTTATGCTTCGGTCAAACATTTTCATGATCAATTATTAGGAGAAAATTTTGAACTCTTAACTGATGCTAAACCATTAACTGAATATCAAAGTCTTGACAAAAAGCCAGAAATAGTTGCTAGGTGGTTATTGTATTTAGGTACTTTCTCATTCACTCCAACTCATATACCTGGTAGTTTAAATCCCGCTGATTTTCTATCCAGAGTTGTGGAAGAAAATTCTTTAAATGTAAACAACATCACTCTTTTTCAACCTAATGATAAACTTTCCATGCAAAACATTTCAATTGAACAAAAGCAAGATGCAATTTTAAGCAAAATTATGAATGATTTATCTGTTAACAAACAATGTAAACAATATTTTCTTGATGTTAATTCAGGTTTGTTAATGATAAAAAATGCACATAAAAATAAAAAGAAAATTGTAAATAGAATTGTAATTCCTAAATCTCTAATTAAAGTTTGTATTGAAACTGCCCATGCTCCACATTTTGGTGTTAAAAAAACTTTTGAATTCATTAGACATAAGTATCAATGGAAAGGTATGTACTTAGATACAAAAAATTTTTGTGAGCATTGTGAAAAATGCCTAAAAAACAAACCAAAAGCCAAATTAACTCAAACACAAATGATTCCAAAAAGAAATCTTGCACCAGGTCAGTGTATTGCTATTGATGTCGTTGGTAAACTTCCTAGCTCCACCGACAACAAAAATTTTATCTTAACTATAATTGATCACTATAGTAGATATTTAGAAGCCTATCCTTTACAAAATATCACTTCTAGAACTATCATTAATTGTTTAAACAAATATTTTGCCAATTTTGGTCTTCCAAAATTTTTAATCACTGATAATGCCACTAATTTTATCTCGAATGAGATGGTGGAATTTTTAGACAGGTTAAATATTCAGCACAGAAAATCTTCAATATACTATCCAATGGCAAATGGTTTACTTGAGAGAGCTCACAGAACAATGAAAGAAAGTTTGGCATCAATGTGTGAGAGTACTTTTCAATGGTCAGAGAAACTTTTATTTTTCAAATTGTATTATAACAATTCAATTCATTCTGTAACAAAATTTGCTCCAGCAGAAATATTTTTTGGCAGAAAGCAAAATCTACCTTTAGATAGCTTTTTTGAACCTATTACTGTTGAAAATGAATCAAAATATCTGAAAAATATCAGAAATAATATGTGTTCCATAAGAAATGAGTTTGCAAAAAATGAGGAACAATATTTTAAAAACAATGCTCCGCACATCAAGGGTCGTAAAGTGCCAAATTTTAATTTGGGCGACAAGGTATTTGTTAAGAAATTTTCTCATCCACATGTGTTCCAGGAGAAATATAAAGGACCTTTTGAGATTATAAAGATTTTAAGAAATAATAACTATGTTATTAAGAGTCTTAAGGACAACAAAACAATGAAACTTAATGTAAGCAAAATTTTTAAACAAGAGCAGCCTAGGCCAAACCTTAGGAATTAAAGAATTGTTGTGAAAAAGAGAAAAAATTCTTTAAAAATAACATTTATGTCTATAATTGTTTTACAATTTAACTATGATATAGAATTTTATTTACTTCTTTTTGTATTGATAAATGCCAATCATAAAAGTGTCGACACATAAAACAGATGTATTATATAGCTTTACAGGTGTTTCTTACTATTTTTTATTTCTGTGTCAAGATTGTTATTCTGTATATGATGGTGATGTCTTCCATTTTATATTAGTTTACTCATTTTGTCAGGCTGGTCCGAAAATGTAGTGAATAGGATATAGGTCTTGATAGGAGTGAAAGTGTGAGAAATGTTATATATAAAAAAAAATTATACTGCATGAATTTGCAGCCTTTTTGAAGCTATATACATCACAACTGATTCCATTTTCTTTCAGGAGTTGAAGTTCTATATAATAGCATATATGTTTTCCTATTGTTTTGAATGCTCGAAATATTTTTAAGAAATGAAGAAATAAATGAATAAATTTGAAAAAATATTTAGTATTGTGGATGAAATTGTATGGCATAATTTTTACATGGTATTATGATGTGTTTTGAGATTTTTGTTGTGGTTTCTTGGAGGAGAGTGGAGAATGTAAAAGCAAGAATGTAAATATGTATATAATTATGCAATATTTTTTAAATTTTATGTGTATAATGCTCTCTATGTGTTAATAGAGTAAATTTTGAAACTGTTTTCAGGAAAATGATTCCAGTCAAATTGCAGCAAAATTTTTTCCCGTTGGGG
>BGPR01042716.1:0-13168 GCA_013235015.1 Araneus ventricosus
CCATTAAGATTAACGCTTATTTAATGCTTAATTAATAGTAATAATATCAAATTGGGCAATTTATATTCTTCTTGCTACAAATTTGCACAAACATTTCTGACAAGAAGGCTATTCCTCCTTCGTGCAGGTACCAATACGATGCAGGAAAGTTCAAGTTGCTTTACGAGTTATAAATTTAGTCTTTTCATGTCCTTATTTAATTTTAAGAAGAAAGAGATGAGAGAAAGAGATACAAATATTGAGTTCTTTTATTGCCCACGCCGATCCTGCTTACCCAAAGGGTCAAAGCATGTCACGAGTCGGCGGGAAGAAAAATTTCAATACAAATATTAGCGTAACACAATACAATACAAAATTATAGAAGTATAAATATAATAAAAAATTATACAATTATACAATATAATACAAAAAATTAGGTAATACAATACAAAACAATATAAGTGAAATAATGCAATATAAGTAAGTAAGGGAACTTGGCACCCCAAAATTTTTTTTCTACAATTTTGATCAAACTTATTCAATTTTGTAGTAGATAGATGTAAACTGTGCAGAAACTGAAATTTCTAAAATATTTTTCATTTTGAAAAATTACAAATTTAAAAATTTTAATTTTTTAAAAAAAATTAACCCTTTTTTTAAAATGCTTCTTCTCATACAATTTTTAATATTTTTTCTCCAAATTTTTTTAAAGGATCCTCTCAATGTACTTAACAGAAACAAGGATCGGATTTTTGATATCTACATTAGTTTCAGAGAAAAAAAAATGTGTTCAAAATTTTGTGAATATTTTTGGAAAATATCAGAATTTTTCACTTTGTACATTTTTAAAAAAATTTCTATTCAAAATTTTTACAAATACATCCCTAATTCTATTAAGCATGCATTTGTGAGTGAACAGAAAAAAGTTCAAGTAATTAGAATAAAAAGAGATCGACTTTTTTCATTTTGTAGCAAACGCAATTTTGGAAAAAAGCAAATTGAGAAAAACAGCTTTAAAGTTTTAAAAACAATAAAATTGCAATAAAAACAACTTATATCAAGCTAGATTTTTTTCAGAGCAATGACCTGACATTTGCGAGTCCTAAGTTATCAATTTTATTAATATTTATTATTTATATAATTATTAATTAGCATCTTCATTTATATGGATAATTCGAAATTTTTTTTAAAAAAATGCGAAAAAGTTCACTTTTTTCAAATTTTTTAGTCAAAATATTTAATAAATGATCTGCAGTACTATTTATCAAATATCCATTATAACATAGAAAAAATTTAAAACCATTTTATTGACAGTGAGAAATTCAAACAAAATGAGAAGCGAAAGCAGTGATGATGATGATGATGACGATTTGCTCCATAAATAATAAAGAAGCGAAAGCAGTAAAACAGTAAACAAACAAATATTAAACGGCTACTGTTTGAAACAACTATCTTGCTTTGCTTTTATGGAAAAAATTAGGTGGATTTGCAACTTACACATGAAATATGCATGATTTAAAAACTGAAAGTGGGCGTGGCACGTGATGAAATGTTAGAAAAAATAACTTCATATCTCACTAAATATTTGTCTGATTATTTTGAAACTTTCAGATTATTAAGTGAAAGGTTCGAGGATCATTTTCCACACAAAATTTGAAAATCGATATTTTCATTGATTTTCCGAAATTCTTAGGGTGCCAAGTCCTTATTTAATTTTAAGAAGAAAGAGATGAGAGAAAGAGATACAAATATTGAGTTCTTTTATTGACAACGCCGATCCTGCTTACCCAAAGAGTCAAAGCATGTCACGAGTCGGCGGGAAAAATATTTCAATACAAATATTAGCGTAACACAATACAATACAAAATTATAGAAGTATAAATATAATAAAAAATTATACAATTATACAATATAATACAAAAAATTAGGTAATACAATACAAAACAATATAAGTGAAATAATGCAATGTAAGTAAGTAATACAATGCAAAATACAAATGTGAATATAAATAAAATAAAATACAAACAACAAATATAATAAATAATTAGAAACATGAATAATAAATAAATACAAATATGCGTAATAAATAAAGAAATACATAAAATAAACAAAAAATGAAAAATTAACAAAATCTAATTAATGGTAAATAAAATTAAAAAAAGAAACAAGAAGTACCCATAAAAAAACCGAAATCTGAGATACAATTTAGAAAAGAGAGACAGGAAAAAAATTTTAAAAAAATTTAAAAAGAAAAGTAACAACAGCAAAACAATTTCTATAAGACAATTTAATATTTTAAAAAAAGCCCACACAAAAAAACACGATATCTGTACTAAAATTTAGATGAGGAAAAAGAACGGGAGTCAGGTATGTCCATGATACTGTTGGGAAAGTCTATTGCATATGCAATCACTTATATGGAATATCTCCCGAATTTTAAAAGTCGCATTTTTGATAAAGAGTAAAATTTAAACCATTTTTTTAAAATTATGTGATGGTTTCTTAAGATGAAACCTCTCTGTGTGGAAGCCGTCGAAAACATAGTGATATGCATCCCCTATTTTTGTGAATAAGAAGTGGTGAATTAACGAACAATTTTAACAATTGAGATAGTGAGGAAATGGTCCATGTGCAGTTAGGAAATATATTAAAAATTTTTTTTGAATTAAAATTTTTTATCCACATGGTCAACAAACCATCTAATAGATCTCCCTGATTCGGAGTCCTCATTAAACCAATATTTTTTTTTCATTCTTCTATGATATTCCTTTAATTTTTAATTTATTTAACATAAGGGTAGGGAGCTGGATTATCCATTTCATCCCCTGAAGTGGCCGTTATTTTGGCGTGATGGTCAGTGAGCTGTATACATTAAACATTGAGCTTATTGCAGTGGAAAGTAGGTAAAAAATGTATATAACCTTTGACCTTTGCAGTTTTTCTTGTTTCTTAAAAAAATAAATGTTTCGCGGACCTCAAAGAAGGGAGATCAAAGGACCACATATACGAGACGAGATTCCAACGAAGCTCCGCCGTTTATATGGTTCAGGGTAAATCTGTCGCTGTGAATCAAATTTCTTCAGTTTGGTATGATGTAGAAACCTAATAAACGGATACTGGCACAATTGCCGTAGTCTTCGTCTGACCTCGGTTCAAAATTAAGACGTCCGTCATACTGCAGCACTCGTCCCACTGGTGGGCCCCATGAGTACGTGAATGAGAAGCCGCCGGGTAAGAAAGCGTGGTCTCGCTTCCCTAGTGGGTACAATAATGGTTGGAGTTTGCCCTCTGCCGGTGATTTTGCATATCTCCTACGGGAGAGGTTGGGACGTGGCCGGTGATGGCTATTAGGACTCCGGCCTCAGAACTCGAGCTGTCGCAGTGACTGTAATTCCGATGCATCGGCCGGCTTCGCACCAGGGGCTCTCCCACGATCCTACCGACAACCATTCTGTTGCGAGAAATATCCCGTTCTCCCACTCGTGACGTCACAGTTCGCGATGTCATCTAAATCCGTTAACACGAAGCTTCCGACATCGTTTCGGTACCGAAATCCCTTGCGAGTTTCAACCGTTTTTTCTCACCGCGCTAAAGGCGAGGGAGAAGCACTTTTCGCTAGTGAGAAGATTGTGTTGTTTGTTTCGGCATACTGTATATGATGGCTCTTGTTTTGATGGTAGCTCTTGCGCAAGAAGAAGATACAAGAAGGGTTCCTAGGAATAGATTAACTACTCCTAGGTGTAACGCCTTTGATTTAAGTGATGAAGATTTCATTTCAAATTTCCGGATAACCAAAGAATTAGCTTTTCAGCTAATTCAAGAACTCAACCCTTTTCTTGAGCCAAAAACTACACGGAAAACTGCCCTCAGCACTGAAATGAAAGTAAGTGAAAAAATGTTTATCATCATTTTATTAATAGTATATAGTAATTCACCTCGGTTCAACTTACTAAACAATGTTCTGTTTAGAAAAATAAATCAGTTCTTGGTGACGCGTATATCTTGTAGGGTAGATGCTCCTGTTTTTGGCCACCTTAATAGAAAATTTGAAATGGAAATTTCACAGTGGATGACTGTTTAAAGCATATTAAATCATACTTATACTGTTCTTTAGAAAATTTTATTGGCTTTCTGCTAGTTATAAAATTGTTCTGAAGAATATTTTAGATTTTGAGTTATGAATTTTTAAATAAATCAACCCAATTTACACCAGTTTCGGTCACCTCTATGCACCAGTTTTTTCCACACTAATATTATTTAACAGACATTTTAATGAATTTTAAGTAAAAATAACTCAATTTTATGCATTATATATTTTAGTACATTATTTTCTGTTATTTTAAATGTGATTTTTTTGATGAATTTATAAAGATATGTAATAAAATATACCTAAGCTGATTTTAGCTGCAGATTTCAGTTTTAAAAAAAAAGGAATGCAGAAAACAATAATTTAATTTGGTTGATAAAATACAAACTATATATGCTGGCATAATTTTTTTTTCATAAAATATGAGACAAAAAATGGGGAGAGGAATAAACTTACATTGCAAAAGCATAGATTTTTAAAAAAATATTACAAAGCGAGAATTTGCATTATTATACTCACTAACAATATCCACAAATATGTATTTTTATAATTTTTAATTGCAACATTAATCAAATTTAACAGAATCATTTTTAAATTTAGAGCAATCCATTTAACACAATCAGTGTTTCACTAAACCACATGACATAAAAATTTTGTGTAATAAATTCTACTTGATAAATATTCTATTTTTGGGTGTCCAAAGAGAAAGGGTAAGGAAACAAATTCATTGGTGCTAAGTTCTAGCAGGGTCAGAATTTGCTTCCAGTTTGTGGAAAAAAAAAAACTAGCTGCTAATTGTTGTGAAATTATGGTTAGGTTTAAAATTGTAATTGCCTGTTGTGTGTGTGTATTTTTTTATATTTAAAATTTGTTTTAGAGTAATAATAAACTCTTGAATTTTTTGCAGGTATTATGTGCATTAAATTTCTTCGCATTTGGCTGCTACCAGAAAAAAGTTGGCAATGATTATCTCATTCAGGTATCTCAGTCAAGTGTCAGCAACTGTATTCGATAAGTCTCGGAAGCCATGACGAATAATCTATTAAGAAAATATGTCAAGTTTCCTGATGATCAGAGGTATAATTATGAGAAATACAGTTTAATTTCTTTAGTTATGATTGTATGATGAATATTGAACTCAAAATAATAAAGATGCAATTATCTATAATATTCTTTTTTCTAAATCTAGTACACAAAATGCTATCAAAGATGAGTTCTTTGAGTATTGCGGACTTGGAGGAGTCTTAGGCGCCATAGACTGCACCCATGTGGCTATAGTTGCACCTCCAGATGATGGGTTCCATCATGAGAAAAATTATGTGAACAGAAAAGGCTGGCATTCAATAAATGTGCAGATAGTAAGTGCTGTGCCTAAACTTAAATAAGAATTTAGTTGTTAAAGTTGCAAAATTGATAATAAAAATCTTTCTCTTCCTTCATTCAATCTATTAAAAATATGTGGAATTTTTTTGTTCATTTTAACAAAATGAAATGTGTTAAATATTGAATTATTTTAGTGAATATAAACTTAAAAAATACCAAATAAATGTTTTTAAATAATATTTTTTTATGCAAAAAACATTTATTCCTTACAAAAACTCAATTTAAAGATTAATAGGAAAGCAATTTTAAATGTGAAATAAGTATAGGCTATTTCATTTAAATTCAGGTTGCTAAATAAATTAAAACTGCTTTTTAAATAATTACTGGATTTTAACAACATTTGTTAGGATAAATTTTAAGCTTTAATAATTTTGCTCTTATCATTTGTTCATTCTAAACTTTTATTAATTTTAGGTTTGTGACATGAATATGAAGATTTTGAATGTGGTTGCCAGATTCCCTGGTTGCAGCCATGATGCATTCATATGGCAGGCTTGCAATTTACGAAAGGCCTTCGATTATGGAAGGAAGATCCATGGTGATGGTTGGCTGCTAGGCAAGTATATTTGATATTTAAGCTATTTTGTTGCTATTCATACCATTTGCTTATTAATTTTTCCAAAAATGCACTTATTTATTCAGAGGTATAGTTTCCAAAAGAACAATATAAATTTCTGTTGTTTTTTGACACCTATATTACTTGTGAATTCTTACCAAGAGTTGAGGAATAATAAAATTGTTTTTTTGGTGGTTAGAAATAAAATTTAGGTGCACATGATTTTCAATTTATCGAGTAAACTTAACTCGCAACAAATTTAGATTTGCGATAATTGTGCTTAAGCACAAATAAATTTCATTCTGTCACCCTGAATCAAAAAAGCTTTTTTTATATGCACCTGAGCATCAGTGAAACTTTGTCAAAAGAAAATTGAATTAAATTTTAAAAATAGAATATTTAACACCTAAACTGAATGTAACTGATGGATAAAGTGTGTCAGTACAAGCATCATAAGAAATTATTTTTATGATTGGTTGTGGTAAACATGAAAATCTGATTATGAAGTGCGAGTTATGTTTCCATCTATTAGAAGTAGTTTTCTGAGACATTTTGGTCAAGTTCTGGAAAACTGACTCATTTTCTTTTCCTCCCACCTCGCATTGCGTATGCCCAAGGTATAGCTTCAGCAAAACCCTGGCGACTTTACTACCTTTTCCTTGTCTAATTGTTGAAACTGATACAAAGAAGGTGGCAATCTTATAAATAATATCTGAACATCTCAGTTATATAATTTGTGAAGTTTTTATCTTTTATTTAATTTTTTCCTCAAAACCTTTACTTCTTCATTTTAGGAGACAGTGGCTATCCTCAGGAACTTCATCTGCATACCCCATATTCTACAGTTTCCACTGGGTCTGCTGAAGAACAGTATAATGCTGCCCATTCAAGAGGGAGATGTGTAGTTGAACGGTGCAACGGGGTGCTGAAAAACAGATTCAGGTGTTTGTTGAAACACAGGACATTGCACTATATGCCAGAAGTTGCCTGTAGTATTATCAATTCTTGCATAATTTTACATAATTGGTGTGTAGAGGGAGAAATAAAATGGGAGGACATTGACCTTCCTGAGGAGGACATATTATTCGACACTGTCATTGAGTGAATGTTTTTTCTGTGTTCCATTGCATTCATTTTTGTAATCTGTATTGTCTTTCAATATTTTTTATTGCATCCTGTGATTGGTTTTTGTTTTTGTAATGTGTGTTTTCTTTAAATAAATAAAAATATAGAGTTTGTAACAGGTTATTTATGGTTTGCAATTTTTTCAGAGTTTTTCATTTCAATTCTTAAATGCATACTTATGATAACAAGATGACTGCATATGGTTTTTAATATCCTAGTTTGCCTTTGAATGTGTCTGCATCTGTGTGTGTTCAACTTTTAAATTATTTAGGCATATGTAAAAAAAATTTTAGGGTTCTGCGAGATTATGACTTTCCTATTCTCACCATATTTTTAATGTTTTATGAAGATTGTATAGAGCCTTTGATTTTCAGATAGGTTTTTAATATCTTGAGTATTTAGGTGTGTAACATGCTAATTTTTCTCAGGGTTCCCACAGGTCTTGGAAAGTGCTTATTTTAACCTGCCATTTCTAAAAGCCCCTTAGATGTAGTTATTTTTCATCAGTGGTCCTTAGAAAGTGCTTATTTTCTTTAAACAAAACAAAATTCTCTTTTTGAACGGCAAAATTTTATTTTCCCGAAGTAAAAAGAAGTTATCAAAGTTACGAAGAGTAATGCTCATTTTTTATGATTTTATCTCGTAGACAAGCTACAGTAGAGATTAGATTTTTTGTAAATATTGATACTGTCTTTTTTATGTGCGAAACATTAAAAGCTGAAAAGAAAATCTTGGAACATTTTAAATAGAAATGAAAATTCTTTATAATTTATCGGTTTAAAGTATGGAATTTTTGAAAAAAAATTGTTAGAATGTAATAAATTGTAATATGTTTATAAGTCAAGATTTTTTACTATATATATGAGCAACTTTTTGAAGATAGTGATAAGATTGAGATAAAATTTTGAATGGTGAATCTGAACATGTTTAAAGCCATTTGTCACATTAAACTGTGCTTTTTATGCTAAAAGTTTGTGAAATGGGTTAAATAATCTTTCGTAACTCAAACTTTGAGGTTTTAACGGATAAATAACTACCCAGCGATAAAAGTTATTACTTTCTTGGCTAAATAATTATTACAGTAAGTGTGTATACAAGTGAAGTTTATTTCAGCAACAATTCATTGAAAAGAGTGGAAATTTAGAAAGTTGGAGCTAATGAAACTTGATGAAATATTCAATTTTGTGTAGCAAGAAGTTTTAAATGCCTGATTTCTGCTTAATGTAAATAATTTATATTTGTAAACATTTTATAATTATATATTTTAACATTCAAATTTCTTTGAAACATATATATATGCTACCAGGAAATTTTAATTTCATAAAATTGATTTAGTTTGTTACTAATTGCTGAAAAATTTTTAGAACTTTATGCCATTTCAAATAATTTACTTAGGCTATTTACTGAAGTTCTCTCTGTAGTGTGTGTGTTTTTTTTAAATAAATAAATCACATTTTGGTTATTTTTAAAAGTCTCAGTCAAATTTTGTTTAAGCCAGGGTGTGAAAAAATATTTTATTTTTAATTTTATGCAATAGTAGCCATTACATACATACCTTACATTTGAGTTAAATCCTGATTTTATTACTTTGATGAAAATCATTTACACCCTGGTTCAAGAAAAAAATCACTTGAAAACCATTTCAACATGATCAATTTAAAAAACATACCAAAAACTACAATTAAATAAAGTGTTTAATATGCTATGTTCAAATAAGATAGTATTACATAAATAGAGAAGAAAATAAAAATTTTCTTTCAGCACAATTTATTACCTGGTTCAAGAAAAAAAATCACTTGAAAGCAATTTTAACAAGAACAATTTAAAAAACTACAATGAAATAAAGTGTTTAAAATTTTAATGTGCTGTGTACAAATAAGATAGTATTACATAAATAGACAAGAAAATAAAAAATTTCTTTCAGCACAATTTATTTTCTAGTAGATGTAAGATTCCAACAAAAGCATCTGCTTTTCTATTTTCTATCTCCAGAGCTCTTTCTTTCAGCTCGTTTTGCTTTTCCATAGCTTCTGCACATCTTTTCAGTGCTTTGGCCACTTCTGTTTGCACTTCTACTAGTTTCTGCGCGTTTTCATTCTTCATGAAGAGCGGTTTACTGCGAACTCTCTTCTTAAAAGATTGCACTCTGGCATCTTTGGTTTCGGGTGTGGCTTGTGGTGTATTTATCTGTGGGGTCCCTGACCGAGGAAAAGATGAAGACTCATCCATTTCTTCGATGCAGTCTGCTGTGTCCGGCAGGAGGCACTCCCCAAAGTATGTCCTTTCCCTTTCTAGTGTGGCCTGATCAGCACAGAGATCAGGTGTGGAGTCATGAAATCCATTCACCTACAGAAAGAAGTGATTCTTTACTAGTCTATATAACGTTAAAAATTACTTTCATCTAATAAACAAAAAAAAAGCAATGTTAAAAAGGTAAGACATATTTATCCAAAATGCTGGCCAGCATTCAATATTACATGTCGGACGTGATTCAGGCTTGGAACAAAAAAAGAAATACTTCATAAATAATAAATCGTGCCAAACATAAATACCGAGGAGTAAAATAAGTATGATTAATCGAAAAAGAAAATATAAATTTCCACAGAAAGTACTTAAGATTTTAAAAACATTGTAGAATTATTTTATAATAGGTTCTTTATTCTTTCTATATTCTATTTGCACCTAATAAAACTCGTAATTCTTTTCATAGTGGATTGTACTCGTTAGTATACACTGGACACAGATAAAAAAAATGTAAAACCATTTCATATTTAATACAAGTTTTGTATGACTTTTATATATTATATTGTCGAGTCTTCTCATTAATAATTTTTTTCTTAAATTTGTTCAATCTGTAAAATTTTTTTATTCTTTAGATAAAATAAATATGTTGCAAAGATAGCTATATTCAAGCATTAGTTATACATATTATCAAAGAACTATTAGCATTTAGTAATACTGATATATTTGTTACATTATTCATAACATTTTAAGAATGTGTACCATGAACTGGCCAGTTAACACAATAAAATTTAATAAACAAATGCATTATTCTTACTTCAGGCACTAATTCGCTGTCTGGCATACCCAACCCATCTGCGGCATCCAGACCAATTAGTCGAAGAATTCGTTCTTCTAAAGGTGTGAGGGGCTTCTCCTCGTTCCTCCCCCCTCCAGTCTTTAGGCTTGCAGCTTTAAAGGTGTTGTTTCTTTTTTTAACATCCCCTTTTTTGTCTGACCAACACTAAAATAAAAGTACAATATTACTATGACAAATTTTAACTCGCAATGATTTCGCCTGGCTCAGGGCCAGCTTTGATTGCCCCCTTTCCCAAATTATTGATAGTTACAGCAAATGTAAACTTGATAACACATTACATATTCAATAAGAGAATAAAAAAGATGTCTATGGATTATCTGCAATTGTTGATTCACTTGACTGAATTAAAGACATTTTCTGCTTGTTATCAAGTTTTCTTTGCATGAGTCATGTAACTTCCATGCCCATCATAAATTAAAAAATTAGGTTATTGCAAATCTAAAGAATATTGGATAAAGCCTTTAGTCTATTTTAGCACTAACTTTATTCTATTGCTCATATAAATGAGCTCCTTAGTAGATATTAAAAGGTAGCATGAAATCATTTGCTGATGCACTAAAAAGTACACCCCTTTTTTGCAATTGGCTGATTTCATTTATGCGTTAAGTGATGATTTCGGTACCAAAATTGGGGTTACCCAGTTTCATATCTTTAATTATGATCAGTAATATATCTTGAAGTAATATTTGTCCGACAAATTAAATTTATTCTCCTTCACATATATGTATTAAATAAGAAAGTACAGTTAAATAAATCCCAATTCAAACAACAAATTGGTATTGTTATCAAATAGACATGTATAATTTAATTGTTATATAACAAGCATTTTTCATAAATTCAGACACAATATCTTGAATTAAAGAGTTATGGGATTTGAAGCAACAAGGGCTGTTACAGACATAATATATTTTGAAACTGGTAAACAAATAATCAAAAAATAAGTGAAAAATTATAGAATAATGCTAATTTTGAGCCTTAGCTATTTATGTAATACGAAAAAAAGGGTCTGCTTACCTTTTGCCAGCATTTCACTTTTTTAATGGCCCCTCCAGCAGTGTTCAGTTTTTTGGCAAGTTCTTCCCAATCAGCGTTTCTTTTGGACGCAGTGTACGTGGAAGTAAACTTGGTTCCGTTTAGAAAGGGATTTCCTTCCATTTCTTCCACAATCATTTCGATTTGGTTCGCCCTCACGCGAATGTTGCCTTTTTTTTTAATCGTTTCCATTGCACTCATTTTCTCAAGAACTTTGTGAACAACGAGCGATAGTCACTTTTGTTTATGATTAGAAAAACGCGTGCTCTCTTTTGATTGGTCGATCGTTTCCACTTCTCGCACTCGCTGAAACGGTGAGAAATTACTCCCTTTGGTTTCACTCGGCGTTGGTGGTACATCTAAATTGAAGGTCGCGACTATTTTCTCGCTGTATTTGAGTACTCGCAGGCGAGAACTATTCGGTACGACTAGTTGTCGGCCGGCTTCGCACCAGGGGCTCTCCCACGATCCTACCGACAACCATTCTGTTGCGAGAAAATGACCCGTTCTCCCACTCGTGACGTCACATTTCGCGATGTCATCTAAATCTGTTAACACGAAGCTTCCGACATCGTTTGGGTACCGAAATCCCTTGCGAGTTTCAACCGTTTTTTCTCACCACGCTAAAGGCAAGGGAGAAGCACTTGTCGCTAGTGAGAAGGTTGTGTTGTTTGTTTCTCGATACTTTGAATGATGGCTCTAGTTTTGATGTTAGCTCTTGCGCAAGAAGGGTTCCTAGGAATATTTTAGGTGTAACGCTTTTAATTTAAGTGACGACGATTTTACTTCTAATTTCCGATAGAGCAAACAATTAACTTTTCAGCTCATTCAAGAACGTAACCCTTTTCTTGAGCCGAAAACAACAAGGAAGACTGCCCTCAACACTGAAATCAAAGTAAGTGAAAAAATTTTTTTATCATCATTTTATTAATATATAGTAATTCATCGCGGTTCAACTTACTAAACAATGTTCTGTTAAGAAAAATAAACCAGTTCTTGGTTACACGTATATCTTGTACTTGGTTATTTAAGGATTTAAAATAGTTGTAAATTTAACAGCATCAGTGTTTCACCACATAACCCTTTAAAATTTTGTGTAATAAATTATACTTAATAAATATTCTATTTTTGGGTGTCCAAAAAGAAAGGGTAAAGAAACAAACTCATTGGTGCTAAGTTCTAAAAAGGGTGCTAAAAAGTTGGAAATGATTTTCTCATTCGGGTATCTCATTCAAATGTCAGCAACTGCATTCGAGAAGTCTCGGAAGCCATGACTAACTATCATTTAAAAAAATGTCAAGTTTCCTGATGATCAGAGGTATAATTATGAGAAATACACATTATTTTTTTTAAATTGATTGTATTTCATTTATATTATGTTTTCTACTTGTATCATCTTCTGCACTTTATGAATTATTTACAAACAAATACCTGTTGCTTATTAATTTTTCAAAAAATGCAATTATTTATTCAAAGGTATAGTTTCCAAAAGAACAGTATAAGTTTCTGGGGTTTTTTTGGTAGCTATATTACTTGTGAATTCTTACCAAGAGTTGAGGAATAATAAACTGTTTTTTTGGTGGTTAGAAATAACATTTAGCTGCACATGATTGCCAATTTATCGAGTAAACTTAACTTGCAACAAAGCTAGGTTTGTGATAACTGTGCTTAAGCAGAAATCAATTTCATTCTGTCACCTTGAATCAAAAAAGCTTTTTGATATGCACCTGAGCATCAGTGAAACTTTGTCAAAAGAAAATTGAAGGAAAATTAAAAAATAGAATATTTATAACACCTAAACTGAATGTAAAGGATAAAGTGTGTCAGTATAAGCATCATATGAAATTATTTTTATGATCGGTTGTGGTAAACATGAAAATCTGATTATGAAGTGCGAGTTATGTTT
>BGPR01042717.1:0-13168 GCA_013235015.1 Araneus ventricosus
TTTTTTATCTTGCTGGTTTGATTCCATTCACGTACATCCACTCGACGATTTTTGTAACAAAACTCAGGATACAACTACATATAAACTAATGAAATTGACTCCTAAAAATTAGCTAACTCCTTCTGGAGTAATTCTGTTAAAAAATATAGCATTTTTTTCCTCCTCATACTTTATGGTGCATAATTCTTTATAACATCCAAAAAACACCTCTTTTTACAAGCATAGACGAGAGTTGCCAAATTTGCCTAGATTGGACCGGTACAATAACTTCAATTTTATTAAATATTTGGGGCGTAAAATTGGCAAATTATGTTGGAACGATGTAAAAGGGCTGCATGAAATCATTTTCAAGCGAAAGCATTATGTAGTTACAGTTACAGGACAAGTGTTCAGATTTAGGCATCATTCATTTTTAACAAAAGACAAAAAGCACTTACACTGTTTTAAATTAAGTAGGAAAATTTGATATTACATCCTCAGATAGGAAATTCTTTTGATTACAATTTACAATAATCATTTCATTAAAATAGTTTTAAAATAAGGTTAGGGGAATTTTTTGTTGTTGTCGAAAGGTTGCCTAGATTGAACCATTTAAATCAGTGGGATTATTAGCTTAAACTACAGGAATAGCGGAGAAAGCAGTTTATCACCACCAAAAGTCCTCATGAATTGGAATTGAAACAAGTCAAAGTAAAAAAGCAATAAAAGAACACTAAAGCCATTAAATGTTGGATAAAAAAGAACAAAAACTTAGAATACTTATGATTTGTGAGGAAACAAAGGGATACAATGGAAGAAAATGAAGCGATACGGTGCATAAAATGTCATACTTGGGTTCGTGGATTGTATGTTGGTGTGACTTTGAGAATTAATATATACAGTGACTCCCAAAAGTGTTCGTACACTTACGATTTTCAATGAAAAAGGGCTCTATCTATTAATTAAAATTAATATTTCAGAATAGGTATTTAATAATAACATCTATAATCTATTCGTATCAAAACTACATGAAATATTTTTAAAACATAGTAAAACTTTATTTTTAAGAAATCAATAATCAAAAAGTAACAAAAATTTTATATCACAAAAGTCTTCGTACACTTTAAAAAAATCTCTACATATTATTAAATATTCTAATTTTCCTGTTAAATTAATATTTAGTAGGATATCCTTTAGCATCCACAACAGCTTTTAAACGTCTGGGAATAGATTTCATTAGTTTTTTTGTAATTTCTGCATCAATGTTCATCCATTCTTCCATCATTACTGTTTTTAGTTCGCTTTTCGTTTTAATGTCGTGTTTTCGTACTCTAACCTCCAGTTCTCTCCAAATATGCTCTATTGGGTTTAAATCTGGCGATTGAGGTGGTGTTTTCAAATTTTGTGGACAATTATAGAGACACCAGAGGCGAACGTTGAGAGCCGTGTGCTTAGGATCGTTATCTTGATAATAAAAAAAGTTGTTTCCAATACCCAAATTTTGGGCTGATAGTTTCAAATTGCGTCTTAAAATATTTAAATAAAGAGCATGATTCATTATGCCATCAATAAATACCAAATTACTTAGTCCTGAAGCTGACATGCACCCCCACACAAGGACACCTCCAACGCCATACTTAACTTTTCCAACTAAGTTCTTGGGATTAAGTTCCTCATTTTTTCTTCTCCATACCATTATACTTCCATCGGAACCAAAAATGTTCAATTTTCTTTCATCTGCAAATAAGCCATTATTCCAATACGTTTCAGGTTTATTTAACATTGATTTTGAGAAGGAAAGCCTAAGTTTTCTGTTTTTCGCACTAATAAAAAAGTTTCTACGGGCAGAATGCCCAATTAATCCAGCTGCTCTGAGAACTCGTCGAACAGTTTCAGGTGAAATTGAAGTTGAAAATTTTTCGTTAAATTCTGCAGAAACTTTTAAAGCACTCAAACGTGGATTTTTCACAAATTTTCTAATTATAAATCTCTGATCACGTTTTGTTAACTTTGCCCATCGATCTTTTCCTACCTTGTTTTCGATCCGATTTTCTTTTTTAAAGCGTTTTATCACATACTGCACTGTAGAATGGGATAAATTAACTAATTTAACGATATTCCGAACAGATTTAACACTATTATGATGAAAAATAATCAATTTTCGAATGCTGATTGTTGTTTCTTTACGACTACGGGCCATTTTTAAATAATAAATAGAATATTACGGTGTAAGCAAGCAAAAATTAAAGCCAAACGATTTTTTAAATGCTACCACAATGTAAAAATAAAGCGACAGATGATAATTTAAATTAGGAATTTATCCGAAAATATTTCACTGTACGAAGACTTTTGTGAGAAAAAGTTTTGTTACTTTTTGATTATTGATTTCTTAAAAATAAAGTTTTACTATGTTTTTAAAATATTTCATGTAGTTTTGTTAAGAATAGATTATAGATCTTATTATTAAATACCTATTCTGAAATATTAATTTTAATTAATGGATAGAGCCCTATTTCATTGAAAATCGTAAGTGTACGAACACTTTTGGGAGCCACTGTATTTTGTTTTGATTGTGCTTAAAGAAACCGGTGGTCCAATCTGGACAACCAATGCTCCAAACTAAGTTACCGAATTCCTTGACTGAACCGCTGACACATTTTTTAAAGCTGCTTTTTTCTTTATTTTAAGTGAATTTCATAAAAAGTTAATTACATTGTTCTGCAGATAAATAAGCCACAAAAAATTCTGCTATTTCTCTATCCTATTAAAATTCGAAGGTAAACAAACGTATGTATGTATGTCCTTCTATCTTCTCACGAACCGCCGAACGGAGAAGCGCGCGGAAAGTACCAAAAGATGGGGAATAATTCAAGGAATCCATTTCGGCCATTTAAATATCGAAATTTTAATTAGTGAAAAAGATATTAATTAAAAACTAATTTACAACAATACTTTTCATTGTTTCGGATACTTTATAACAATACTTTTCATTGTTACAGCGCAATTCAAAATCTATTTTATTGTTGAAGTCGTTTACTTTAAAGAACATTGTTACAACAACAATAAAAAAGTGACGCTGACAGAAATAAAAAAAATGTATTGTTGCAATATGGAAACCTGAACAATGCAACAAGTCAATGTGGATAGAGTTTTGTGTGGGTTTTGGTAATTGATATAAAGAAACAGGGAAAATTAAATTGCTCATATAGGGTTTTTACTAAAACTATTGTTTTCTATGAGGTTTCACTTTTAGATTTCATGTACTCAGTGCATCTTGCTTCATGTGCATATAAACTGGAGGCGGGCATATGGAAAAATACGGATTCCGATCAACGCTGGGTTATCTCATTCCTTCCGTACTAAAGTCAGACAAAAAATAATTCCGGAATCGTAATTTTACAAAATAAAGATTATTTTTGCGATTTTTTAAAAGTATATTTTGAAGCCTTTACGCGGACGGAATGATTGAACCGCTCTTTTCTCCTTATTTATTTAGGAGAGAATGTTGGGCATGTGTTACATGACCTCACTTTTTCTCTCCGTCAAGGAATGACGCATTATTCGAGATAGCCCGTGCAACGCCGGGTCACGTAGCTAGTTTTTCATTAAAATTCCTTCTTCATCACTGTACCTTAAAAAATGCTGGTCCAAATACGTCCAGCTGGTCCAAAGTCCTAGATTGGACCTGCACCTAGAGTCCGACGACTTTCCCCTAGATAGGATTTTAATTAGCAAAGTTAATAATTCGTTAGCATTAGCTGTGTCGATAGCAGCCCGTTGTGGAGGCATGCTTACGGATTCTGCATAGTAGAAAATGAGGTCGCTCCTCATTGCCTGTCAGCTTCACGTGACTTGGCTTGCTTCAAACTTTGATACGAACCTACATTCATGATGATAAAACTGTGTACCAAATTTTATCCATCCAGCTACTCAAGTTATAGTGTTCACATGACCGCAGACAGACTTCCAGTAGACGGATTTCGTCCAAAATTTGATACAAACCTGCATATTATGTGTAAAGATCACATATATTAACATACCAAATTTCATCCCCGTAGCTCTAATAGTTTTCGAGTTATCGTGTTCACAGACAGACATAATTCCAAAATTGTGTTTTTAGATAATCGGAGGATCTATTAAAACCCTTACTTCAAAAGTCCACATAAAATTGATCATTCCACATATAGGCTGAAGGATATCAAGGAAGGACTTCAGAAATTCTTCCCTTATTTACCGGAATTCACCACAAATTATTTTGTTCCTCCTTAATCCTGAAGCTTTTCTTCTAGAATTCAAATGGTCATTGACATTTGCCTCGAAAAACACATTCATATTTACTTAAATGCTATTGAATTGGGTCAACAGAATGTTTACTGACAAGAAAGGTTAAGAATGTTTTTTATCGGGCTTGTTCTTGTATCCATTGGAATCGAGATTTTTGCTTCCAAATAGCAGAGAAAGAATGCGCTAGAATGGTCTGCCAAGTTTTTCTGTTTTGTGTCAGTCATTTCTTTTTCTTCGGAGCAAGCCTACTCGAAAAACACAGCTGCCATTTTATCTTTTAAGCTTCCTTTGAACTATCACGCGACCAGGAGAATATTACGTAATCTTCTCCCTTTCTTTTTGGCATATCAAAACAGAGTTGATTTACTATTATTTCACCAGGAAGGAGAGTATTTTTCGCTTAATCTATTCAACGCATCTCGTCCATCTTCCGTTTCTTGTTTATGCAAACAATTCGTTTGTTTATTTGGGTGAATTGAGTAAATTAAGAGCTAAGTTAATGAAGGTCGAACAAAAAGCGAATAAACTCGAGTGCTGTTTTTCGGTCGATTTAACTTCAACTTTATACTCGTACAGCAACGTTTTGTATAATCGTAATTTTTACTTTCTCGTATACGAAGTATACAAAGAGAAAGTATTGTAATCGTCAAAAAATAAGAACTCGTGATTTTCACGAATCTCCTCGTTTTAGACCTCCCTGAGTCCGACAAACACAATTTTGGAGTTATGTCTGTCTGTGTGTCCATCTGTGTGTCTGTGAACACGATAACTCGAAAACTATTAGATCTACGGGGATGAAATTTGGTATGTGATCTTTGTACATAATTTGTAGGTTTCTTTCAAAATTTGAACAAAATCCGTCAACGAGAAGTCTGTCTGTATGTCCGCGTTAATGTGAACACTATAACTCAAACACTTGAATAGCTAGATAGATACAATATGGAACACAGTTTTATCTTCAGGAATGTAGATCCGCATAAAAGTTTGGTCCAAATCCGTCAAAGGGTTGACTGTCTGTCGGACTGTGTAATAGCATACTTGTAAAATTATATCTCCTAAACCCTTTGGCTTAGATAAGGCGTTCAAATTGCATATTCAATTTTTTATACTTACGTACTGGAAGTAATCTCTGCGCATGCGCAAGCTATTCAGCCATAGCGAACGAGGTCATTTTCTCCTGTTTTCTTTTCGCTCGCGCACGCCCTCGCATTACCGGAGCTTGCTAGAGTGTGATAGAAAATAAATATTGCTAAGTTTTTTAATGCATACGCATCTCTTTGAATATGATTCTTCACCTAAATATTTTACAATCGCTATAATCTACAATGAAAAACCTTCTGATAGTCATTGCATACTGGGTTACAGTAGGTTCGAATTTTTTATTCACGCAGAGGGAGGGGAAACGGCAAATTTTTGAGAAGTATACGAGAAAGTTTAGGGGAGGCCACTCCCGATGGTTTTTGTATTTTAATATATCTTTTCAGCATTTAACAGTAAATATTAAGCCTTGTTAGTAATAACTTTTCAATGTGAATGTTTTAAAATCAAATAATTTTTCCAGTCCACATCTGTGCGTTTTTGAGTTATCGTTTGAACAGACTCACATAATTCCAAAAATCTCAGACAGATATGAAACATGGAGATTCATTACAATATCGAGGATTGATTGACTATTGCAATACTTTCTCCTTGTACGCTACATATACAAGAAAGTAAAAAGCATTTTTGAAACGCCCCTGAAAAACATTAGTTTCATCATGTACAGTAAAACTTCGATTAACCGTCAGTTTCTGTGATCCGTCATCGTGTTAAAAAATGACGAGAGGCTGTCTTTTCAAACAGTCGCTGATGTCAAAGGCGTAGGACTACTTTACTCACGTGACTCTTTTGTTTCTCGAAGCTTCTCGTAAGTTTTTAAGTTTAAGTAAGTTTCTTTTGTAAATTATGTCGTTACCCTTTATCTCTAAAGTAAGGCATTAGTTATGTTTTTGACATATGAAGTTACAGACCGAGATATAGAGGATCGCGTCACCAATTCATGAGTATTTTTGCCCAACTTTGGGACTCAGTAGTCGCTGACTACAATTCCGATTTTCAATTGTTTTTTGTAACTTCTATTGTTACCCTTTATCTCTAAAATAAGACATTAGTTATGTTTTTAACATATGTGGTTACCGATATATAGAGGATCTCCCATACAACGTTTTCTGTGGCGTTTTGGCGTGTGAATCAATTTCCTTCCTGACACCCCAATGGGAGGAACGTAGGCCTACGTTAAAATATCAACAATCAAACAAACATCTTTAAAATTTTGCAAAGTTTGAAATGCAGGAAGAAGCAAATGCAACATAGATCCTACTTCTGCATAAGTTACGGAACATCGGCGGGCAGAAAGTTCGAGCCTTAAAGACAAAAAAGGAGATGACAGATTATTTTTCAGTAACGTATTTTTAGAGCAGTACAATACATTTCTGTGCGTTACAACTCTTATGTTGAAGTTAAATTGAACGTTTTCCAAAATTAAATACAATATGTGTGTAGCATTAACTTTTAAGGTATCCGACTAGGTTGAAAAAGCGATTTTCGAAGAAAAATTTAAAAAATATATATGATGTAAAAATAAAGCCACAACTTTTAAGATTCTAAAACAGTTTCTTTAAATCTTATTCCTTGAATATTTTATTCCTTGATAATCATTTGAACTAATGTGTTATTATATTTTTTAAATGCGTTTTCTGAAAAATGAAAATTTCACTAAAATTGGTCCACGAAAAATGTGATATCTCCAAACAAATTCATTAAAATTCATTGAAATTTGGTACACATGTGTCAAAAACCTTTGAGGGTGTTATAGACCGCAGATTTTATGATAGGTTTATTTAGTCATGTTTTATTCAGTTCGAAACATAGGAATGATGAATGTTTAATAACATTTATTTTCTTATGATATTCATTGTGGATTTATATCTTTCTCCTATTGCTTTCAGCGCCTCACGCTTTTACGATTTTTGTTTTGACCTCCAGATTTTTGACAATTTTTTTCTTTTTTAATGCATTGGTAAAAGCGGTTTTTTTTAATGATTTTTTTATATTTATTGTTTTCTAGTTTGTAGTCTTTAATTTATGTCATAATTCAGTATTATAAATAGTTTGGGATCTTAGAATCAATTTTTCATGACCTAATTCCAGTAATTATTTTATTGAAAAGAGCTCTAAAATTATTGAAATATTGCATTGTCATCATACGCAATGTATATACAAAATTTCAGATATATAATACAATAGGCAACGAGTGAAAAATCCATCACAAAATTCTGATCTTACAAACAAACATATAATATTTCGAACTTAAATCCATTTTTCTTCAACTAATTCCAGCAATAATTTCCTTAAAAAGAACTATAATACGATATTTTTATTTTTATTAAAACATTTAAATTACTGCTTAAAGTATTTTATTTCTCAAAAATACTATAGATGGCGCCACTGAAACCTACCGAGTGCAAACGTAATTTTGCAAATTTTTTTTAAAAAAATTTATAATTGAGAGCTCTAAAATTATTAAAATATTGTATTGTCATCAAGATCCAATAAATATACAAAATTTTAGAACTCTAATGCACTAAGAAGTGAGTGAAAATTCGACCACAAAATTCCAACCTTACATATATATACATACATTTCTAACTTAGTAAAAGCGTTTAAAAACACGATATCAAAGATTAACGGACCATCAACAATTTGACAAAAGTATGAGATTGCTGTAATAGCTTATACAATCACATATATCCGTGATGTTCAAATTTAATTTTGATAAACAAGCACTTTCAATAAATCAGATGTTAAATGATGATATTAACGTTAAGGAAATTAATCAAGTTTTTAGTGCTTTCAGTTTGTTCTGACCCAATCCGAACTTTACCGAGCAGCTGTGGCTTCGACGATGTTTAGACAAACTTATCTAAACTGTTTCCTGTTCTAGAGGGATTTTTTATGTCACCTAATAAGATTTACGCATTTATCTTGTAAAGATTAGAAAACTGTTGATTTTACTTCCTCACTATCGTTTATTAGAATACTTAAAAAACTAACAGTTATCGAACGCGTTTCTCAGAACGTGCTGATCGGTCAAATGTTGGAACACATTCACGTGAACGTGAGGCTTTTAAGAGAATCATTGTTGTAAAGCTATCACTCTTCACAAATTTCATACTTTAGTGCGTTTGACCTCAGATTGACCTTTGTTTCACGAATGTCTACGTGAACTATTATAGATATTAGAGTAGTGTTCCCAACAAGTAAGCAAAAACGTGTCTGTTGGAAGTGATACTTGATATTTGCTCTCCCTATGCTTAAAAGTACCAATGTTTTTTTCCTTTCTAGGATTAAAATCAATTGACAACAGTACTGCTTATCCGGTACTGCTTTTTACTTTCTCGTATACGAAGTATACAAAGGGAAAGTATTGTAATCGTCAAAAAATTCGAACTCGAGATGTTGACGAATCTCCACGTTTTAGACCTCCCTGAGTCCGAAAAACACAATTTTGGAATTATGTCTGTCTGTGAGTTTGTGTGTCTGTCTGTGAACACGATAACTCGAAAATTATTAGAGCTATGGGGATGAAATTTGGTGTGTGATCTTTACGCATAATTTGTAGTTTTCTATCAAATTTTGGACAAAATCCGTCCACGGGAAGTCTGTCTGTCTGCGGTCATGTGAACACAATAGCTCAAAAATTTAAATAGCTAGATGGATAAAATTTAGTACACAGTTTTATCATCAGGTATGTAGGTCCGTATCAAATTTTGGGCCAAATCCCTCAGCGGGTTTACTGTCTGTCTGTATAATCGCATTCTTTTAAACGCAATAACGTCTTAAAAAATTACTTTGATAAATAAAATTTGGTATGTGGCCTTCTTACCTTAATCGTAGATTTGTGTCCAATTTTTGTGTCAATCGGTTAAAAAAAAGGGCATTCAAATTGCATATTCAATTTTTTTACTTGCGTACTGGAAGCAATCTCTGCGCATGCGCAAGCTATTCAGCGATAGCGAACGAGATCATTTTTCTCCTGTTTTCTTTTCGCTAGCGCACGCCCTCGCATTAGCGGTGCTTGTTAGAGTGTGATAGAAAATAAATATTGCTAAGTTTTAATACATACGCATCTCTTTGAATTTGATTCTTCGCCTGAATATTTTACAATTGCTATAATCCACAATGAAAAACCTTCTGATAGTCATTGCATTCTAGGTTACAGTAGGTCCGAATTTTTTATCCATGCAGGGGGAGGGGAAATGACAAATTTTTGAGAAGTATACGAGAAGGTTTAGGGGAGGCCAATCCCCTGGTTACTTTCTCGTATACGAAGTATACAAAGAGAAAGTATTGTAATCCTCAAAAAATTCGAACTCGATATTTTGACGAATCTCCGAATCCGAAAAACACAACTTTGGAATTATGTCTGTCTGTGTGTCTGTGAACACGATAACTTAAAAACTATTAAAGCTACTGGGATGAAATTAGGTGTGTGGTCTTTACACATAATTTGTAGGTTTCTATCATATTTAGGACAAAATCCGTCCACGGGAAGTCTGTCTGTCTGTATGTCCGTGTTCATGTGAACGCGATAACTCACAAACTTAAATAGCTAGGTGGATAAAATTTGGTACACATCTCTATCATCAGGAATCTAGGTTTGCGTCAAACTTTGGAACAAATCCGTCAAAGGGTTGACTGTATGTCTGTATAATCGCATAGTTTTGAACGCAATAACTTCTTTAAAAAATTACTTTGATAAATGAAATTTGGTATGTGGCCTTCTTACCTTAATGGTAGATTTGTGTCCAATTTTTGTGTCAATCGGTTAAAAAAAAGGTGTTCAAATTGCAAATTTCGTTTTCTTTATCTTATACCCAGCCATAGGTAATCAAGCTGGCTTCTAATTCCACTTCCGCGTTGGACGACGATCGAAAATCGTGGTACGACGTTTCGCTTATTTTTTCCCCCACTGCGTTTGGGGCCTACTTTTAGCTTATTTTTTTCTCTATATGTGTTAGGAGTATACGAGAAAGTTTAGGGGAGACCACTCCCGCTTGTTAATTTTTTAACTCGTCGGAACGTCATTCCTGTACTGCTTTTTTTCTTTACGAGAAATAATTAAGAAAAAAGTTGTAAGATACCTCCTTAAAACAACGCTGTCTTTTTCTAATTCTTACCCTCGAAAATATGATAAATATTTAAATTAATAAAAGTAATGAAATGGCAAATGGTTGCGGGAAGGGATTGAAGGCATTAACCCTTTCAAGAGCGATGGTTTTTCGTTGGAACTACATTTTTACGAGCGTTCTTCCTTATACAGGTGGTAACCTTTCGAAGATTTATTAGAAAGAATGCGTTTTTAGTATCTACTAACGACAATAGATGGCAGCCCCAACTCTGTTTTTCCTTTTGTGGATTTATACAGTCATTAACAATGTTTACACGAAAGAAGAAAAAAATGTCCTGTACCCCTGAAAGGGTTAAGGTTGCAAACATTTAATTGTATTTTATGCTTCGTTTCTAAAAACTTATCTTATTTTCGATATTATTTATCAATTTCATGATTTATTTCTTATTTATTACTTAATTTTATTATAAATTGATATCAACATACATTTTTTAAAAATTATCCTTTAACATCATCATTATATTCATGCTTTTTACTACAGTACGCATTATGTTAATGTTTGATAAAAAATAAAATACTAACTTTAAAGCGTTGACGTTTTATTATTTCACAATTTCAATACCTGGATAAAATAATAATAGATTTCAAATGTAAAAAATATTTTATTATGAAGTAATTAATCCCCAACTCCCTCCATCCCCCTCTCCATTTTCCCCTCCCCCCCCCCTCCCCAAAAAAAAATAACACCAGGTCAGAGCGTTCCGGCACTGCTTAATTTACGATTACACCACTGCAACTGTCACCGCACATATCGTGCAAGTTGCACTTCTCTGTACAGTGAAGTCACGTTCTCTTTCCTCTTGTAAGATGCGCAATGGATTTCAAAATGAAATTCGCGTAGCATAGTTGATGTGTATCATATGAGCATAAACTGTTTCCATTCCGAGGACAAGTGATTATAAAAAAGAAAAGTAATATTTAAATAAATGGTGCCTTTTTATTGTATTTGTGCGTGCATATTATTAGTATAATGATATAAGAATTATATGTTTTATTATGGTCGAGTTTTCTGTTCCGTTTATTTGGGGTAATATAGAACTTCTATACCCAGAACCATTTTCCGGTGTAATGCTTCGTTAACACATTAATCGTCACGTGAAGTAAATGTATCTCACAGGTAATGTATTTGTTCGGGCCGTGTGAATCGCGCATGCTTCACGTGAAATCTTTTGCTTTTTTATCCGTAGCTCAGCGACGATTCACACTGGCCATATAAATACATAATGACACCTAAAGCGTGGCCTACCAAACAAAATAAGCTAGCTGGCTTTCTCAAAGGCCCTCAGTTTTTTTCTAAAAGACCGCGTGAAACAAATTTGCTTCTTTCGCTTGCCTACATTCAAAAATATTATTTTTGACATTTTTTGTCAAAAAATGATTATGTCACTATTTTCATGATTGTGCATGTAAGGACGAGTTTTCTTTTTTGTTTACTTACATTAAAACCTTGACTTTATTTGCATGGCTTTTGAATTTCCGCTTCTAAAATTCCATTGACTTAGCATTACACCGGAATTACGTAGTCGCAGCATTTTAATGTAAATAAACAAAACAGAAAAACTCGCCCATAATGAGTTGGTTGTTTCTCGTGGCTAAGCAGGCCGAAACAATTTTTTGTATTGTGGGGATTAACGTGCTAAATTGAACCGGAAGTGGATCCTCAACACAGAAGTTTTGTTTACCCAAAATAAACAAAACAGAAAACTTGTCAATACTGTCATCAAAGTTATGGACGAGTTTTCTGGTTTTTTACGTACCTGTACGCATTTCCGGTGTAATGCTAAGTTAATGGATATTCAAAGCGGAAGTCCAGCATACAAGCAGATAAAGTCAAAGTTTTTACTGTAAGTTAGCAAACCAGATTACTCGTCCATACAGCGAATAAATATATTTCAGACGATTTACATTGAGTTTTTCGAATTTGATTAAATAAAAATTAATGAATCTAAAATTATAATGCGTCAATTCTAACACTGTTATGACTATAAAGTTAATGGCACATTACTACTGTTATTTTTTTTTTTTTTGGCTATCTGCTTTTAATAATATTATTCGAATTGATTTAACATCACATTCGCCAGTCATTCGAAATCTTGAATGAATAATTAAAATTCTTATAAAATATAATCATTAATCCAGATACGTTTTGGCATCCAGCCGATGTTGCTCATTGGTAAGTTAAATAGCTAAAATGAAAACAACTTTCATCACTATTTCTACATAAAGTCTTGAGCTAATTGGCCCATCTATCAAAAACATTCTTTGTAAAATGATAATAATAAATATACAATTAATAACAGATACGAAATACAAAACTTTCTCAGTAATCCCTAGCAGCATCAATGCATCGATCTATTTATTACTTGTACAAAAACTATCGATAGTTTGAAAACAATCTGCCGTAAATGCATGAGAAATTAAAGTCAAAAGTTGAATAATGCAAAAATGCATCAATAATCAAAGTGGTATTAATACTTAAAATACCCCTATATTACGCCATTTGATAGTAGCAATACATCGACTTGTTGCTTGAGAGAAAACAATCGATAGTTTCAAAACTAACGACTAGAACTGCAAGATAAATTAAAATTTAGTACTATATATATAAAAACTTGCTTACATCAAGTCGAAAATCAATTTATTAAAATATCCAAAATTGACCAAAAAAGCCAATAT
>BGPR01042718.1:0-13167 GCA_013235015.1 Araneus ventricosus
CAACCACGTATTTTTAAACTTCAAATAGTTATTAGGCATTTAACTCATGTCATTTCAAAAGCATTGCATTCGCTCTGTTCATTGTATACACTAGCTTTCCTAATGGAGTCAAGTTACATGGCGTCACAGTTGCGCGATCGCAGCATGCGACTCTCTTGCGTTCTTTGGCGCTCCCTGTGTGATTTGTCACGGGAATACAGACTCTTTTTAGATGAAATGAACAGAACGCGCCATATTGTGTTAGTATATTAGAAAATTGAGGGGATAACTCTTCTGTTGGTTTCTCCAGTTATAGAAGAAAAAAAATTCGCCTTTCTGGATAATATGAATAAAAAAGCCACAGTCAAAGTTACTAAGTTGTACTTTAGTTCTTCAGTTTCTTAAGTTTACTGATATAATACATTTCCACATACCATCGAACAAGCAGTACTAATTCAGAATAATTATTAGAGAAAAAGGATCGAAATTTAAAGAATTTTACTTTGGCGTCCAAGTTGTTCTCCGGGAATATTAGGTGCTTTTAATTTCAGTTAAATATCTTATTATATATCAGTTGATATTCATGGTTATCTCAACAAAGCATTTTTAAACTTCAAACTATGAATAGCCCTTTAATACATATTACAGTAAAATCCCGGTTAACCACACTCGAGTTAACCGAAACCCGGGTAATCCGAAATGCCTTTGAAATCGTAAATCCAAAAAGAACGCGCTATACCAGCGGTTCCCAACCTGTTTGGTTGTGCGGACCACCTTTTGGGTTAAAAAATATTTTGAGGCCACTAGCTAAATATACAAGTAAAAAAAGATACAAACAAATACACATCTAGTTAAGTTAAGTTATAGTAACGCCCCGTCCTGAAGCAACACGAGGGCTATTTAGGAAGGGGCCTCGAAATTGTGAACCGCGGTCAGATGACGAGGACGACACCTGAGCTGGCACCCCCTCCAAACTTCCGCACCACACCAACGGGAGGACGTTTGGAGCTCTCTCATGATTTGACGTGCAACAGGCACCACATACAAGGTGGATCTTCAGTGAAATCGGGTTGCGAGCCTGGAGCTCCCCGTCCCCAAAGCTGTGACCTTACCACCGCGGTCATATAAATATATAGACACACATATAATACATATATGCATACACACGTATAATACATATATACATATACACATATAATACATATATATAGTACGTAGAAAGAGAGACCCATGTTTATATATATGAAGAGTCTATATAAAAAAAAGACTCTTCGACCCTTGAATAGCGTTCAGCGACCCACTAATACCCCATCCGAGGCCCACAATTCGGCCGCGGCCCATAGGTTGGGAACCGCTGTTCTATACTACACAGAAATAATCGCGAAGGCGAGGCTTTTTTAGAATGATTTCCCCATTTTTTTCTTTCAAGCCTCCAAAAGAAGGCCAGTGATTACTTTTAGAATGATTAAATTAAAATTAATAAGTATTAACAATATTAATTACGATATTGTTCACCTGTGCTTGTCGGGCGCATTGCGCTCGAACTTCCACATTGTATTGCGCCCGAAGTAGGGTTAACTTTAATGGAGGACGTAAATGTAGCCTACAAACAAAGTTTTGAATTCTTTTTACACTCAAAACATTTCAGAGTCATATATACTGTAATTAGATACAAAATAATATTCGATGTTCTTGGCTTAAATGAAAAGATCGCTATCCGTAACGTCTCCCCCAACCTTTAGTTAGATTAATTGGGATTGTACTGTATTTCGATTTGGATTCATGGAAGTTACATCAAACTCTTTTTTCAGTAAAATCTAATTTAAGACATTTTGTCTGAAAAATTAATTTAAGACAAATACCACAAATCAAACTTACACATAGTGCATACTTAGACATTAGTTTATATTACATTATTATTCAAAAAGTTGTTTGTAAAGTCACTGTAAAGAAAAAAATAAAATAAAAATGTTTGAAATAAAGCTACTGTTACAATGCATGTTTAATACTTTTGCGATGTAGTTAAAGCTTATATTTGTATAACGATATCAGGCTTGGAAACTATGCATAAGACAATCATAAATTAACTTTTTTTTATATCGAAAAACGAAAAAAAAGGGCGTGCTTAACATAACAAAGAAAAAGATAGGGCTATGACTTCAGAACGAACAAAGAAATAACCTTCCGAGATAAAACTGGCAGCTTTAAAACTTCATCAAAGTGTTTTTAAAAACTTTTCGCAGAAAAGACGCAGGTCATGCTGAACCCGCTCCTCCTCACTCGTTGTCGAAATTCCGCGCTTTCAACTCCAGACTGGAATATTTAATCCAATAATTGTTGGTCAGGAAGACAAAAGGCGACCAATACAGGGAAAAGCGGAGGAATCAGATAAAAAAGTGGAAACAGGAGGTGTTTCGAGATGGGTTCCATCAACAATTCCCGATAAAAGGGGTGGACACCTACGGTTACTATCTGGAAGAGGAGGAAGATCTGACAGCTTAATAAGCAGGTAGACTCGACTGGGTCAAGGCCGGTTGAAGTGCTGCGTAATTCTCATGTAACCAACGTCGACAAGGACGTTTCTTTACAAGGACGTTCGCCAAGAGTTGCAATTCGTGATCAAGTACACTGATCCTGATAAGGGATGACTCATCACGAGTCAATTTATTTCGGGGTTGGAAAATTGACCTCTCCTTCTCAGCCAGTCAAAGGGGTGGCTGCCACTGGGGTGGAATCCGGACCGTTTCCGGTGGACGTGCCTCGAGGGTAGAATTGCCTGTTTTGATCCAAACCCTGGAAAAACCCACCGAAGAGACAGAGATTGCAAGATTCTTGGTGCAATGACGTCATGGGTTGTGTCCAACGATTTTCTTGGGGCTTGTCGTCACCCCACGTGCATTACATAATGATAGGGTCAAGTGATTCACTTTGTTGTTTGGAGCCTTGTTCCGGAACTTGTGTTTTTCTCACGGTTGGGAACGAATTTAAATTTCAGTCTTCCTCACAAGTCATGCTTCGTTTCATTTTCTGAGAAACAGATTTACATTTAAATGCACTGAAACTAAATTCGGTGAAGTGGTCAAGAAATGATTCTGTTTTCTTGTTTGTTCTACTTTATCTGTAAGAGTTTACTAAATAGTCTAAACAGCAACACGTTGAACATCTAAAAGTTCTTCTCCTTTATAATATAGTTTGATGAGGGGTAACGTAGAATACGATGAATTCCGTAGCTGTGCAATCAATAAGCCATCAAATCTCTTGACATTTCTGCTCTTTATCTAGGAAATACCTTGAAAACAATGGAAAAAGAAAGCGAGCACCCGAAAGGAACAATAACTAAGGCCTTATTTTGACAGTTCTTTTTTAAAAAAATCGGTTAAGAATTGTGTTTATAATCTTATTCCATCGCAAAAAAATTCTCAATGCTAGAAAAAATTGATTTTTCTCCTTTTTGAGGAAATCAGTGGCTTTTAGAAGTTTCAAAAACTTGAAATATAAAAAGCATTGCGACTTTGACACGTTCGTACTTACGTTCAAAATTACTTTTTTACGTAATGAAGGTTCATTGTTTTCACATATTTCAAGTAAAGATATTTTGAGGAGGTTTTGGAGATCATCCATTGTTAGGCGATTACTTTTAAGAAATGAAATCTAAAAAAATGCAGGAAGTTGGGTTATTTTTATGCGTTTACAAAGGTTAAATATAGAGGTAATCTAATATTAAGACCTAAATTCAACAATTGGGCATTTTTACCTGCAAAATATTTGTATATACGAATATTGGCAGAAATGAATGAAATTCCTTTCCTTATTATTCGATATCGCAAAATAATCCTAAGATAAATTCTTTAACTTCATGCATGGCTCAATCAGTGGCGTAGCGACGGGGTGCAGGTTGAGGGGGTATAGATAGCCCCGGGAGCCAAAAATAAGGGTCGCCATGGAGACGAATCGGTAGTGCATTTATATTCGTTTTTAAGGTAAAATATAATGAAGAGGTGAAAAATAAGTCACATATCCTGGGAGCCATTTACATTTGCTGAACAACTGATGGTGACTGCGTACAAAAAAATTATATTTTGCCCCAAGTGTCACTTACCCTCGCTCGCTGCGCTACTGGGCGCTGTTTAGCCAAAAATTATCCTTGAGTCACTAAATCAACCAACTGAAAGAAGATAAATAAAAAAAAACATGTGGTATTTTTAATATTGTTTTAAATCAGCCTTACATGTAAGTTGAAAAGATTTAGGTAGGTAGATTCATCAAGACTATTTTAATTTTAAGATAATTCAACTGCTTTGTATTCAGGACATAATTTACATAGATTCATTATAAGATAGAAACATGAAAATTCTACATATCTACATGTTCCTAAGAATATAAATGAAATACTACTAAAATAAAGAAACAAATAAGTTGATTGATAATCGCATTTTAGCACCTTACATACAAAACTTTAATCTTTGGATTTTATAAAATTAGACTTCAAACAGACGATCTGAATGAAAAATAATGTTCAAAAACAGCGCAAGATGAACACAATTTTCATGGGAAGAAAAAGCAAATATGAGTGGTTTAAATTATAGCATTCAGGGAGAAAAATTCAACAAACCCATAAACGCCTTTGTTTTCATTGCTTGTTAGTGAAAAGCACGGATTTATGCTCTCATTTTAGAGCCGACCTTCTTTACAAACGGTGTTGATTTTTCAGTGTGATTATGTTTTGAAAAGAAAATGGTAGCCCGGAATTTAGGATGGGGGATTTCAATGTCATTTGAAATGACACAGCTTCTTTTTTCTATCCACAGAAGCTTTCATTCAGGTTTTAGAAAGATTAAAATTCATTTATGGTGCGGTTGGGAGTCGGCTTTCTCAGTAGAACTAAATAATGAAAAGCGTTGAAGATTTTCTGGAAAATGAACAAGACTGGAATATCAAAAGCAACTGCAGAAATTATTTTAAATGGTTTGAAATTATTTTGAATACTTTATTATTTTGTCACTGTTATCATTTATCACTTAGATTATTTAGTTGAAGTTTGAAATACGGTTGCCTGAAGAGTCAATGAATGAAATTAAGCTTATAATGGTTCTTTTTTGTGTATGATAGTTTGATTTTTGGTTCTTGTTGATTATTACTTCGGTTATTATTGATAAAAATGATGATGTGATGTTTTTATTTCTGTTTCGTTAACCAATATCTTTTTGCTATGTTATTCGCTTTATAAATAGGTTAGCTTTTCAGAAAGACTAGGTTAAAACCCCGGAAAAATCTGTTAGTTCTATTAAACCAGGTGAGTCCTTGTATCCATGAAGTAGTAATTTTAATGCAGACAGCATTTCTCTTAATATGTAAAAGTATTCTGAACTGATAACTGTAATTTATAACTGAAAATTATATTAATTATATTATAATCATCAAATAAGATAAGGTAAAATATAAAATAATATAAAAACTTAAATCATAATATAATAATCAAAAATCAATCAGAAGAATTATTGTTAATCTATTCATCCGCTATTAGGACAGTTTTTGGCATCATCCGAGAAAAACAGTAAAAAGCAGTATGTAACTGAATCGTTTAAAAGTTGAGCCATGGTGCAATACAGCTGTAAAACATATCCTGTTTTAATCAGAGAAATGACTATCTAGAGTTTGAGCAAAGTGAAAATAATTATGTGCACAAAAATGCTAATGCCTGCATAAAATTTCAATTCATTGTGCAATCAAAAGAGAAGCAGAACATTTACTAGTTGTCGTTAACCCAAGATACTCTCAGCCCGCTAAACTGGCGCATTTGATTATTCAATTCGCTTCACATCTTTGCTGATTTTAAACATGTGAGGGTCAGTTGTTAATATATAAAATCTAAGTACAGTTGCCGCTCGTTATAACGACCCTCTGAGTCCCACAGCAAAAGATCTTTATAACGAGTGGTCGCTATAGTGGATATAATTTTAAAAAAATGTACACATGCACTCTCAGCAGTTCCGTAAAAATAGGCTATTTTTAAAGAGATTCCAAATAAATACTCAAATTATGTTTTATCAATAAAATTTTATCAATCAAAAACATGTTTCTAAAATATATTTTAAAGTAGAAAATAAAGGAATTTTGGAAAAATGCCGGGAAGAGTGTCCTCTGAATTCGGACGTTGTGCTGGGATTAGAGGACACTGGACGGTCGTTATACCGGAAGTAAAATAACATAGAGTGCATAGGGAAACATAGTTGGGGATTTTATCACTGGGCGTTATAATGGAATGGTCTTTATAATGTGTGATCGTTATAACGAGCGTCGACTGTAATAAAGTTTTAATCGTATTGCTTATCATTTTGAATGTTTTATTTTTTTAAAAAATAAGAGAAATTCGAACCACTAATCCAAAGCATCGCAGCATGATAATACAGAGTGGTCATAAATTTTTAGACACATTTCAAAAATTATAAAAAAAACCCTAATAATGTTAGAACTGCGTTTTTTTCTGTTAAATGAGAGAGCAAATAAAAAAGGTTTTTCAGATAGGTTGCGTGCCATTACGGCTTTCTAAATTTGCCACAGCGAGAAATTTCCATACGCAATGGCTAACGATCAGCAGAAGCCGATGCGCGTTTTCTGGTTTCCTTTTTTAGTTTTTATGGATTATCTCGAAAAATATTCAGTTTTCGAATTACAATTGATTTAACAAACTAAAGAGCGTAAAATTCCCTACAAATACATGCTTCTTTCTATTTTTCTTCTAGATTTAAGAGTTTCACAGATAATGGCTCTAAAAAATAGGAGATGCCCAATAATTTACGACCCCCTAGATCGCCGTAAAGGTACATTACATATCTGAAAAAAACATTTTAAAATGCTCTCTCATTAAAAAAAACCGTAGTTGTAACATTATTAGTTTTTTTTATTGATTTTTGAAATGGGTCCAATAATTTATGACCACCTTATATTTTTTGGCTTGATTCGTCTGGCTTGATTACATGAGCTATTGCATTCTGCGCGTAACGCATCATGCAAGTTACAGAAAGAATTCCAGCGCAAAAATATTTTCGTCTTAATAAAAGCGAAAGTGAAAATTTTGCTCTGGAATTAACGTCCAAAGAAATAAATTTTTATTATAATTTTAACATTGATAAAAGTAGGCCAGTGAATGATTTGATGAAATAATGAAATTGATTTCCATTTCGTTAAAACATTAAAAAGCATTGCTATAAATTGCATTATAATTAATTTTGAAAAAATGAAAATGATATTATTAAAAGGTTAATTTTTTGCTTTTTGAACTAGTTTAAAAATGGTTTTCATGTAATAAAATGCCCCGATCTTATTGCGAAAAAACGTTAAAATTCATCCAAAAATTGATTCATTCAAAATCTAATTAGTGAGCACATACTACCCTATAAGTAACCACTTTCTAAATTTGGTAAGTCTGGTCCAACGGTCTGCCCGATAGAGCACTGCCTTCTGTACGTTTCTATTTTTTTATCACTCAGTTTGTAGAAAGTATGCCATTCTAAAGTCCGTATTACGCTGAAAAAAGGAAAATAATGTTTATATTAAGGACATTCGACTGATGCTTGTTTTGATTGAATTATTATTAATTCAAAAATGACAGAAATTTTTACTTTTCAATTTAAATGGAATTTTATTCATATAAAGGATGTTTTCAGCAGCTATACAATCAGAAGCAAAATTTTCATTAATTGTTATGATAACAAGGATTTTTGTGGAGATATCCTAAGTCAAATGTTAAAAAAAAACACCTGAACTTTTTGAAAGAAACTAGTGTATATAAAATAAATTGAATAGATATCTAGTTTTACAATGTAATCGAAATAAAAAAAGTAGAAGAAACAGAAATGTATCTCGGTTTGGATTTAAGGACAAGAAAAAGAAAATGTTTTGTAACATTACTATAATAAACTATTTATATTATTTATTCATTTTGTTACGGTTTTTTAGGAAGATTATTTTCACCAGTTTTCTTCTTAGTTCATTTAGGTCTGGCATTTGTTAGGTTTCCATTTTTGTAAAATAAATTTATTTCAAGAGGATGGCAAGTGATGATTTTGTTGAATGAATTCTGAATTTTTTGAAAAAATTAGTTAATATAGCTGAATTTTGGTAACTAGCCCATTCTGAATAAGCCAGAAGTCTCAGAAATTGCCGTCACGATTTTCATTCATTTATTCCATGGAAGAAATAAATTGTGTAAAAATTTTAAATATGTCCAACTATTTTCGAACATTGTAATCGCTTCTCGTATTTCTGGTAGCAACACTAAAAGTGATCACGAGACAGAGTTGTTGAAATTTGATTCTCACAATTTCTGTCTCATTATTTCGGAACGTTTTCAACTAGTTGATTCATCTATAGCAACTATTCTATATTATAAGCGCTATTTTCATACTAGAAGAAAGAAAATTAATATACATTCGTCTTTATCTTTCCTTTACTTATAAAATTTCAATCACATTTGTATGCAAAAAATGAAGCAAAGCAAATCGCATTCTTAAAAGAATTTTCATAATGAAGAAGTTTTTAAGAACAGATAATTTTGGATGATTTATTATGTCTAAGAAATTCGGTGCTCCAAACACAAAATTTAAAAATAAAAAAAGTATAATGACGAAAATGTAATTGCAATGCTTGTAAATATTTAGAAAAGTTTAATTCAAAAATCTACAAGATTCAAATACAAAAATTATCTACGTCTTCAAATAAATATTTAAAGTGGTGTCGTACTCTGAAAAATATTATTGGAGAAGATGGAATTGATTTCTGATCGATCTGAGAAATTCAACTATTATTTTCAAAACATTTGCAAAAGGACTAAAAGCAAAACTTCAAGTGTTTGAAAGATGCAAATTTTCAGTTAAATGGATAAAAGTAAAAAAAAAAAAATTAGTCCCTTTGACACAATCTTTTTACTAAAATGCGACTAAAAACTAAATGGATTTAATGGATAATCCCAAAGTAAACGATTTTTAAAATGCATAGTGGTTGATAAAATACTGAAAAGTGTTCGGACCCCTAGATTTCTGGAATATCCCAAAATATTCATTTCTTAAAAACTCTACATCCACCTATGAAAGACTTTAAAGGGAATGAATAAAAAATAAAGATGACATAATTATAACTTGTAACATTTGAGCGAATAGCATAAAAGTAAAATTACGTTTATTTTTATTTATTTATTACCACAAAATTCTTTTCACCGCAACCCAACGAATAACAGGAAGAATTTACTGGGGAATCCTCGTAGAAATGGTACTTAAAATGTTCAATGATTTCAACATTAAATAAATTTTTTTCTCAGAGTTAAATTGTATGCATTTCGCACCACCGTGAAGATTATTGGTTACTTTAACATGGGTAGTGACTGGCACGCTTGTTCAATAATTTCCCTATTACGTCAGTTCATTCACAAGAAAGAGTAACCACAAAGTTGAACGGAACTGTGAAGATATTGGCTCATTCATCAAGATTTACCATTGCTGAAGTAAAGATAGTGTTAAGGAAGGTGATGGACATGACGGAATATTCAAAAATAGCTATGTCTTAAGAGATCATTTATTAAATCATCTGCGTACATTAGACGCCATATTTCCTAAAGAGCATATTAAGTTTTCTTGGAATTAAAAACTGCTTTTGAAGTCTCAGTCAGTAATTCATGTAAACACAATATTTCATTCGGAACAATTCTTTCCGGAAATAATTTTTGATATTTTCAACTCTTGTATTTTTGTAATATTAGCGACCATCGGCAACCATCTTGTCCATTGGGAATACCGATGTTATTTAATTTCAATTGAATCTCTTATCATAATTTGATATTTATTTTTATCTGAACAAAGTATTTTTAAACTTCAAGTTGTCCATTTCATTGTCTACGTGAACGTTCCTAATTTAGTAAAATAACTGTCCATGTCATCTAACATCTCGTTGCGCGTTTCTCTGCGCTGACTTCAATTTCTTTTTCCTCATGCAAACTATGCATTTGATTTCAGCATTAAAATGGAGTGGCACATTTTAAGTTTACCGGAATGTTATCTGAATTAAAACATCCTGATAAAAAGAATTAAAGGTTAGACCGGAATGTTATCTGAATTAAAACATCCTGATGAAAAGAATCAAAGGTTAGAATCCACAATCTTTGAGCTTACTGGGTATATTTCCTACTTAATCTTTTATTATGTTTTATACTTTATTATGTGATATTCATATGCTTTATTACGTTTTATACTTTAGTACGGGGCATACACTTATTCCACTCGCGTATTAGTATTAATTTTTTTAAAATTCTTATCGAGTTTTAAAATAAATTATATTGGCCCATTAAAATTTTTTTCTATTTTTTAGGTACGCTCCTAAAAAAATTTGGACATCCCTACTTTAAAACGACTTTATGCGTGTAGTGCCTTCTTTGCATCTCAGATAACTGTTTTTAAGTGCCGGCAGATTTATTCACTGCCTGGAAATACAAACTAATAATTAGTTGCTTAGTGACGAAGGGAGGGGATAATCAAAGAGAACGGCGCTTAGACAGAATATTGATGTGTTTATTTCACTTTTTAAAGCCAAATATGACGGGAGGGAGTGAAGAAAATGATTGTCCAAGGATATCCTTGCCACGTTACTGCCGTAGGTTTAATTTTATACTGGAATGTGGATATCGAGCAGATACATTTTTTATAATAATAATCATGCATTAACAAGCTTTTATTTAACATTTATAGCAATATTTCTTTGCGATACAAAGTAATTGTAAGACAGATCACCAGCACTGATTATTAATGAGATAGTTGCGGTTACTTTGATGCTCTCAGTTTCCTAAAATTAGGCTCAAAACGTGCAAGATTTTGTCGTAAATCCTACCTTACGGTCCCACCTCCTTTTTGCCGGTTTCTCTGAAAAAGACTTTCAAATTTATCAGCAATATTTTCTTAGTTCAGAAATATACCTTAAAACTTTTTTTTTAATTAACACCTTTCAATATAACAGACGTTACACTTTTTTACTAGACTACTTTCCCACCATAACTAATTATTTTTCTCCGAAATTCTCAAGAACTCAGGAAATACCAGTGGTTACGCCTAGCACCAGGTGAATATTACTAAGTCTGTGGAAAAATATAATTACTTTTAATTAATGCTTACTGATAAAAATTTTGCAATTACCAACTTCCGTGATAAAATTCTCGGAATGCACCATTAATCTACGTAAAAACCAATCAATAGAATCCACACGTTTTTCTGAACTTACATTTAGTCAATTAATTTAGTTAATTTTTGGAATTTAACAAACTATTCTTTTCTCAGTTTTAACAGGAGTATTTAACAGGGCATCAAAAAATTTTTATACTTACTAATAATTTTCAGTAGCAAAATTTTTTCATGTTACCAATAGTCATTATAAGTGAAACAATAAAAAAGACTTATAGACTATATACTCAATTATATATAAAAAAAGGACTGAAGTAGAATACATGAGAAAATTCTTCTACTATACTCAATTATATACAAAAAAGGACTGAAGTAGAATGCATGAGAAAATTCTTCTACTGCCTCGCTGTTAAGTCTTAAAATAAATCCATTTTAAGTTCTTTTATTATGACTATGTCAATACAACCACCTGATCAATCATCTTCACTTTTAAAGTGCTGAACCAGTGATTTATTATGTTTTGTTTTCCAGCAGACGAGTAAAATTCCCGTTCCAAATTTATAAAATCTGGAATCACTATCTTTCGCCCTCTTTTCCTTTCATTTGCCGTTGTTGGAGTCTCCATGCGTGTCTGCGCTCCATTTTTTTTTAAATAACAGTAATCTTGATCACGGAATGGACATATCACCTGAATTCGTATTGTAAAATTCTGATAATGAATCTTTCAAAATGAAATCGATTTTAATTCTTTAACAGTTTCAAAAGATTTTAAAACCAACTGCTGTGGGACTCCTACTCTTTTCCAAAATATCCACACCAGCTATATTATATACATATTTATTAGGAGATAGTCATTAATTATTCCTTATGAAGATATATTTTTTAATAAAATTATAACCCATTAATATTGAAGAATATGACAGAGCTACCTCAAGAATCTTACAGTCTACCCAGATTTGATGTTTTAAACCATAGATTAAGAAACCCTGTTTCATATGAATTAGATTGCAGCCATTTAACTGTGATTTAAAAAAAAATGAGTAATGTGTAAGTAAAACGGAAAATACTACGTAATGCCACCTTTCTACATATTATTTTCAATTTCATTTGAATCCTTTTCGATTCCTTAATTTAATTTCTATAAGAAATTCACAATACAACCATTAAAAATAAACAAAAGGCTAAGAAAACAGAGTTACCACATTTCAAATTTCAATAGATAAAATGACGCGAAAAATAAACGCCAAGCCCGCTCTACTGCAGGGAAAGCACAATTATCTTTAAATTTGCGACATACAATGTTTCCCTCCGATGTCAATTGGATTCATTCACGATGATGACCTCAAGAGCGCTCACGGCCTTCTCCATTGATCCGCCATCATCGTAAAAACTCCGAAGCCGGCGCGTTTTAAATCGTGAGCTCATCCCCCTGCCGAGATTCCGGTAATGTGATTTCACATCCTGACGTCATTAAATGCCACTTTATTGACGTATTATTTTTTGCTACACAATAACTGGTATCCAAAAAACTTTCTTTCACAACGAAAATTTCCATACGTGCGCGACCTTTTGTTCCCAGGTTCGCGGTACGCTTTTTTCCTGATGACACGGGGAATCTCGTGTGTCATTTTCCAAACGATTAACCGAATAAACACGGGGTGGCGAAATCGATCGTGTCATCAAGCGATATGCAATAAAATGCCTGCCTTATCTCTGATGGCGTTTATTATTAGAATATGGAAACGAGTCAATTAGAGCCAAATTTGAATTTTATAAAACGATTGGGATGACATGTGTGCTCCAGGCAGAAGAGGTAGTGAATATTTATACTGGCATAGACAGATTAATTGACGTTGGAGTTAGTGTAATTATAGTAATTTATCATTGTAATATCATTTGTGTTTTGTCCGTAACTATTTAAGAGCCATTTGTTCAGCAAGAGTCAGGCAATTAGATTATAATGAGAAGGTTGGATTAGTTGGACTGAAAAAACTGGTTGATCAAACAAATCCGATTTATTGCTGTT
>BGPR01042719.1:0-13167 GCA_013235015.1 Araneus ventricosus
CAAGATATATTTATATTATTCAAATTGAAATAGTAAGAAAATTTTTTTAAACGTTATCACCATTTAATAAGACTCGAACCAAGGGCGAAATGTATAATTATGAAATTCCTCTTACCAAAGCATCGAGACATTACTACATATTTATATTAATTTTATATGAATTATATTAAAAGCAATGTTTAAAATAATGAAAAAATCAAATATAACTCTGAATTCTTCGAGAATTTTCTAGAATCATAGTTGGAACAGCTTTCAACAATATTCGTTTGAAACGTGACACTTATTTAATGCTGTCAAAATATTAAAATAAGCAAAAAAAAAAGAAAAACAAAAACTGAGCATCTTATTCTGAATGGAAAACTTTTTACTGGATGATTTTATCTCTTTTTGGAAGGGAAGTTGCACGACAGCCCTTGATAAATGTCTTTGCATCCCTGCCAGATTTTGAATTCAAAACCGCAACTTATTGAATATAATAATATAAAACCCTATAATGAGAGAAAATTTTAAATGCTGAAAAACTAAATAAATATTGAAAAAGTGTGCTAAATTAATTATTTTTTCAACCTATATCACGGTGTTGTATATCTACAACAAACCCAAAAGGCGCTGTCTTTTCCATGGTAAAGCTCTTCAAGTAAATTTCATTTGTTGTTGCAATACTGTCACACTGTAGTTAACACAAATCGCTCACATATTATTCCCAAACAGATAGTGATACTGAGGTGAATTTTAAAAACAAAGTTTCAGTTGACACTTAATCATTTTCACGTGGCAGCTTCTGAAATTACTGAGGGTTTAGTGAAGTTAAAAAGTGCAGACACATCCATTTGTGAGAAATGTGATGAAGGTCTTTGTTAAAACAAAATTAACAACTGTTTTAAAAACTGAAATTTTGAATTTTTCATGCCCTTTTGTATTATGTTTCAGAAATGGAATAAACACTTTGTGAATAAATTTTTATAATAACGTGCTAAATTTTTAAAATTATTTTTTCCATAATTACAATTAGGTATTACAACGTCTGAGTAATTTTTTTTCCAAATCGGAGTTGTTGAGATATAAAGGGTTTTAACATGAACATTTTAGACCTGATTCTTATACAACGCTAAGAGACGGTTTCAAAGAAAACAGCACTAAATATTTGTGAATTTAATAAAAAGCATAAATCTTGATAATATATTTTATCCGCAATTTATTTAATAGCTGTTTAAAAATGCAACCGCGTGGATTTTAAATGATTATTTGGCTCTAAAACCCTGCATACCTTTCATTTCATAAACTAACCACTACTCCTTATAAACTAATTTTCTCTTTATGAAATATTCCAGCTGTCAGAAGCGCGCTGTTTAGTGGCGACTTTTTAAATATTTAACACGGTCACGAAGCAATTAAAGCGCCTAGAAGTTTCCTGCTTGTTTGACTAAAAGGTAAGAAGAATTAAGAAAAAATATTTCAGACTGGAGCTTCGGCATTTTAATGTCTGTTCTCCAACACAGATGCAGACACAAAAAGCCTAGCTGTGCACGCATTTCTTATTTAACGTCGTCCTCATTTCTCAACATCGTCTTTATTTCTTAAAAAAGCAAAAATAAGATTCTCCCTTTTATATTTCACGCACCAGACAATTCCAATTTTTATGGATGCAGCATTTCAAGACGTACTAAGGCACTTCTCAGAATTTCCCCTTCGCTGGCCAAAAAGAAACTTTTTCTGGGAAAAAATGGGAAAAAAGGAGGAAAACAGGAAAAACCCTTCGTGCGAAACAGGAATGTATAATCAGACCGCAGCGCACTCTGTCGGAGGACCTCACTTTATGTGATATACATAGTCAGATTAAATTACATTCTGTGTATACCTTTCCGGTGTTCTGTTTATAGCGGATTACGCAGATTCACTCTATTAGGGGGTTGTGCAGCGAAGGAATGTTCGATCGATTCGAACATTCATTGACCCAGTTCCTCCAACATTCCGTTCTGTGTATTAGGAAATGCCGGATTGGATTGTGTCTAGAGACACTGTCAGACACTGATTTCGATGCAAGAAAAAGCAAATCGATATCTTGAATCGCGATCTTTTCGATTTTGTGTCATTTTGCAGCGAGGTTCTTTTTTCCGTTTGATTGGAAAAAGTATTTGTTGAAAGATTCGAAATGCCTCTTCGGTATTTTTTAACAATTGGCGTTATTTTATTTTCTTTTGAGGAGGGAAGCTAACTGAATTTCTATTCTTGCCTGAACTATAATTAAGTAAAAAAATAACATACGTTTTAAATTGATTCTCTGGGGTCATTTATGGGTTTAGTAAATAGTCCAAATTATTGTAACAGTTATTTATTTTATAGGTTTGCGTTACACACAGACAGTTTACACAAATAATTTCAGAAATGGAACAAAACTTAAAGAAGAGCATTGCTCATGGGACGCAGCGCGCTTCATCGCTTGGTCTCAACTACAGTTCAAAGCTTCAGAGGGAGCAGTATCCGACGTCAGTCATAGTCAGTTATGGTTAATGTTACAATAGCGACTACAATTCTAATAAAAACAAAATGAATGATTCAAGCTTGTATTTATGATTCGTTCATAAACGATGTTTAGAATACTTTCTGTTCTACTTATTTCAAGAATTCTAAATTATGCCTTTTTGAATAATCAAAATATGCAATGATGTTAGAAATAGCGCTTATGGCTAGCAAGAGCTTTTATCTTTCTTCTTCCTTTTCTGATTTCTGTAGAGACAGCATGAATTCACATTCATAGGTTCAAGTGCTTAAAAAGATATGTTTCTCTTTTTATAGAGAATAATTTTAAAACCATTTAAGCAATAATAATTTTTTGGGGAAAAATTATTTTTAAACCTTTTTTCAAGCAACAACATAATATAGCCACTATTTCCATAGCAAAGTCAAAAATTTGCAAACATCATTATTTCAATGTGAAATTGCTAGAGCCACGTATCAAGTGGTTAAAAATGAAGAAATAAAAGTCCATTAACTAAAAAGCACCAGAGGAGGTGTGATTAGAATTTACTTCTCATTATTATTATTATTATTATTGCATTTGTTTCTTTCTTTTCTTTTGGTCCTTCTAAATTTAAAATACTTCAATCAATGTATACATAATTTGTTTTCACGATTATATTTAAGATGAACTAATGATATTTATTATTATTATTTTTGCCTTTACTTATCTTAGAATTGCTATTTTTTTAGTTTGCAATAATTGCTTAAATATATATTGAAAAGAACAAAATGTTTCTGATGTCGGTTTTCCGAATTAATTTGCTTGTTTCGACCTGAAATAGAAACATTTTTCAGAGGAATTTATCCATTCAATGTACTTTTTGAAAGAAAAAAAACCCCTAACTGCTCTCCCTGGAATTTCAAACCATTTATTGACATTGGGCTAAAATGACATCATAAAAAATCTTTCACTGAATTAATCAATAATAGCTCTTATATTTAATAATTTGAATTTTATAAATCCTAAGTTATAATTTTCTGTAAATTATAAAAGAGAATTTTGTAGGAACATATATAAAAACATATGCGATAATTTTAAGAAATATTGCAATAATTCCTACTTATATTAAATAGCAGTTACAACTCTTAAAATGAATGAAATTATTGTTTCTAAGCCACTTAAAGATTTTTATACATTTATTTTAAAAATACATAGTAAAAAAAACAGAATACATTATTATATCCGAGATTCATATGAGTACTTAAGAGAATTCATTTCTCTTTATTATCAATATTTTCCGAGTTATAATATAATCGTAATTTAATACAATTATTAAGAAAAGCGGAGCATTGCGGAATTTAAGTCTGCATATACAATTCGACATAAACTGATAACAAACACACACACACACACACGCACGCACGCACGCACGCACACAAATACAAGAACATCAACAAAAAATTTTGATGAATTCAAAACATGCGAAGAAAAATACGATAAACAAGCTATTCATATATTAATAATAAAAAAGCCGAATGATTTGAACCGTCAAGAAGCATGCTACAATGAGTAAAGACAATGAATGAACGGTTAGTATGTATTTGAAACCATGCAAGTATAACTCGGGAAAATACTGCTAATAAAGACAAATAAGCACTCACGTGAATGTCTGGGATGATACTGTACTCTGTTTTGGGTTATACATTTGTAAAATAAGAATATTTAAACAGTATCTAATCTCAAAAAGAGCTCGCTTCATAACTAAACCATGCGAGTAGTCACTATGGTGTGCTACGGTCAACAACTGACCAAAGCAGAAAGGGGACCATCGTTTAACGAAGGAGTGTCATGGCGAAGAAGGCGATTGTTCCTGGCCCATAAAACTGGTTTTTGTATTGCTCTCTCTAAGGCCCTGGTTGTTGCTACAAACATCGCAAAGATATCGTATGAACATTGTAGAGCGTCTTGATCAAAAGGGACAGAAATACCAAATGATTGTAGAAGAGACCCCAACCTGAGAGCATGAATAGGGGACGATTAAAAATGACAAGTAGAACATGTTTATGCATGTATTGAAAATAGAAGAGTTAATTTCCTACCCAAGATAACTTAACTAAAGAGTGCACGGAGACCTTTCGCGTTATTCTTGGCTGAGAAACTAAAGAATCACTCTACAAATACCGATTTATTACGTCAGACTGTGAACTGTCAACAATCTTTATTGGCTATAAAAAATTAGAAGACTTGCCTTAGGTTAAATACAGATAATAAACATATTTAGAGTGGAAGTGTGCATGCATGTTCAGAAATAATAAAAAAAAATTCATGAAATTATCCTTATAAATTTCGAAGAGATATTAAACTATGGACTCTTCGAGAAATTTTAGCTTCCGAGAAATAGCATGCTTTTCTATTTATGAAGAATTTCGATACATTATCAATACTTCAAAACATTTTTGCCATACACTCCCATTTGGATTGGTAAATGAAAATGAATACGTAAGTAATTATTTTCCATTAAAATAAACGGATACGGCAGTACTTAAACCATTGGAAAATATATATTCAATTGCGAAACTTTTTTTGCTGCTGTGTTATTACACTTAGCGAACTGCATAACACCGTCTCATTGACTAGATTCCATAAAGAATATTATCCAATAACAATTAGTAAAACGTATTCAGGTTAAAAAATCATTACATCACAGATCGCGAGACTTTCTATATTAACTTTCTTTTATAATTACTTTCTTTTTTTCATAATTACTTCCTTTTGCAATTCTTCATTTTATAATTGGTTTATATTATCAATATCCCAAAATATTTTTTGCTATAATTTCCCGTTTTGATTGGTAAATGAAAATGAATAGTAAAAAAAATTACCTTCTATTAAAATAAACGTATTCAACAGTGCTTAAACTATTGGAAATATATATTCAACCTCGAACTTTATTTTGTTGCTGTGTTATTACACTTAGAGAACTGCATAGCATTGTCTCGTTAAAGAGATTTCATTAAGAATATTATCCAATAACTATCAGTAAAGTGTATTCAGGTCAAAAAATCATATTACATCATAGATCACGAGATTTTCTATATTAACTTTCTTCTATAATCACTTTCTTTTCAGAGATGAAGAACTCAGTGTTTTTCGTTCGTTGAGAGAGATTACCGCCATTTTTCTGATAAGAGGGGTAAATATTACCAGACCCATCAGTAAAGTGGGTCATTCATTTTTCTGAGGGAGGTAATCGTTATAGATTATGTTTTCTTGATGATACTTCATTAAAGGAGTCTATAGAAGGCCAATGATGCAAAGACTCATTAATGGTCATTAACTGGGGTTTATTGAGTTAGAGATGAGTGTACATATCCATTGGTAAGCAGCGTCTTTAATAAGTAGAATGAGTTGCTAATTTAATGAGGCTATGTAAGTAAACTCAAAGTTGTAATTGATTGAAAGTAAATCAGCTTACAAAGTATGGCGAAAATTCACAATGGTGGTGAAAAAGGAATAAACAAAGAAGTAAAACACGAGTTAGGGTTTAGATTTAATTCACATTTAAACGAATAGATTAACCGACAGATTGGAAATTCGCTGATGGATTTGTTCCAAATTTGATATAAATTGAGAATTCTGACGATAAAACTGTATGCCAGATTTCATCCTTGCAGTGTATTTTTGTGTTATCTCGTTCAAATGCGCACAGACAGACAGGATTCTCGTTTATTCAAAACTTGATACAGATCTACAGTTTTGGCTTAAAAAACCACATACCAAATTTCATTCGTCTAGTTCGCTCCGTTTTTGAGATATCGTATTCACAAATAGACAGACATAGCAGAGGTTCAGTTGTCCGACAGAAGCAGGTATTGCAGTTGTCGGATAGTAAGAAAAGAAGGAGGGACACATTTTATGCAAAATATGCCATACTGAGCAATTTCTTTCACGTTATGCTGTAATCTATATATATAAAAGAGGAAAGTATGTTTGTGTGTTCGTTTTATGGTTTTTATGCACGCCCATACCATTGGACTTACGGCTACCAAATTTGGCACAGTGATGGATTAGCACAAGAGGGAGCTAACGCCGTAAAAAAATTTAAAAAAAAATCGATTTAGGTTTTTATTTATTTAATTTTAAGTGGAAAATTCAGGTGTTTTTTGCCAATTTTCTTTTTTTCTATTATTATTCAAATACGCGCAAAAGAAAAGTATATATCTAGTTTTTAATTTTCTTTTTCCAAACATCTCGCATTTTCATTCAAACCATACTGTTATAAGGTGATGAAAATGCAAGATTTGAAAGTTTTCAAAAGAGATTTACATTTGCTGGGGAAAGTTAGTGACACTATTGGGAAAACAGTAACGGAGTGGGGGTTATATGGAAATATTTGAATCCAGAGCAACGTCGGGTTCTCAGCTAGTTGAAGATAAAAAGAGAAAATAAAGGGTGATTAAAAAGTCCTTAGGAAACTTAAAGGGAGGACACGCATAAAGAAGCAAGTAATTTTTACAATAGAACAGAGGTTACCAACCTGTGGTACGCGTACCTCTGGGGTACGCAAAGGACCAGTTGGGGTACGCGACATCAAAGTTGGTAATGGCGGAAACATAAGGAGGTAAAAAAGCTGCAGAATTTTGTTTCCCCAAGTCAATACTCGCTATTTTATAACTATACCGCTTGAAAAGTTGATCATTACAGAATGTAATTTTTAGTCATCCTTGCAAGTTAATACGAAATTATTACAATAATGAGTTCATTTGTATTGGCGTTGAACTAATACTATTGTAACAATGCGATATAATATAAAATAGAAAATAAGTTCAGTAAATTTTATTAATTCGAGTCATTTGACTCTTAAGCGAACGTAAGCCCTTAACATTATTGATAAAAACTTCTTTGCATAGACGGATGGGTGGTGGTTGTGGTGGGAGATGTAACAGAAATAGCAGGGCACCGCCCCAGACCGCACAACAACGAGGTCTTACGCAGTAGCACAGAGCAGGCCTGCAAAAGGGAGATATAACAGTAGGGGTTCGCGAAAATATAAAGATTAACCAAGGGGTCCTCGAGAGAATAAAGGTTGGGAACCCCTGCAATAGAATGTTAGGTCGCAAAGGCAAAGGGCGACCGCTAGAGGGGACTCATTGCCAGTTTCCCTTCTCATAATACCATTTTCTAATATATTCATGTATTAGTATATATTCCATATATTTCCTTTTTGAATCTCCAATGATCACACAGCGACACTATAATTATACGCAACTTTCTGTGGAGTTTCATATTTTTCTAATCACTTGATTGCAGTTAAAATTCTGACTTTTCAAAACACACACATATTTGCACAAAAATTAAGCAAAGATTTATATAGACATTCACTACCATAGCTGTCTAGTCGATTTGGAGTTACCAGCACTCAGAATGGCAAGCCAGCATCTGAATTTAATGGCGTGCAAATAGCGATACCGACGACTCATCAAAAGAAAGTGAAACTGCTGAGTGCATCTTTAGATATATGATTTCTAATTAATTCATAAACCATATCGGATGGCAGAGACTGTACTGTAGTTCAAAAAATATTTTTTTCGGACTCAGGGAAGTTTAAATGTCGAGATTCATGAAATTTTCAATAATTAGAAATAATCTCTAGTTAGTAACTAATCAATAATTAGTTAGTAATCTCTTGATAGTAATTCTATGCACAAAAATTACTGAAAGAGTAATTGTATTTAGCAGGAGCATTATTGGGAACCATATTATAATACTGTTAATTCTATTAAGTACGTAAAATTCTTTCATGAATTTATGTCCATCCTTAATTTATTCGAAAATTTACCCGAAAGAGCCTGGTTTATGCAAAATGGTGCGAGGTCTCATAGGATTGGTCAAAATTTCAATTTCCTAGAGAAAAATTTTGATAACTATATCATTCTATTGGACAACCCGCAAGCCAATAGTAACGGCTAAGGAATGGTCATCTAGTTTGCCGGATCTTAATCCATACGATTTCTTCCTATGGGGACACTTGAAAATGCTGTATAGGAGATACAATACTGTGATGCTTCATTAGTAATCAGTTCAGAGACACTATGAATCTTTAGTGTTCTTCTAGGTCCGTTGGCTCATTATTTATAAAGCATCCGTTATAATAACAGAGCGCAAAACGCCGCCCTTTATAATCTCGTTTTATTGACGTAGACGTACGTCTCTCTATAGTGGCCTAATGGTGTGTCGGGAAAGGAAAAAATTATGACGCTTTTCTCGCTAAAGTTAAACGCTTATAGCTCCGCAACCAAATAACATAGAGAGTTGGATTTAGTTTCATTTAACAGAGAAAGGTGAACATTGAAGATTTCAAAAAGAATTTTAGAATTTGGAATTAAAGTTTAGTCACAATAGAGCTGCAAAGTTGGTGAAAATTGGCAGACTAAGGCAATTCAGTCATCGATCTGAGGTTCACGCGAAATATTACTCAAGAATTGTTGAATTACGTCGAATTTCGTGCTAAAGCTAAACGCTTATAGCTCCGCAACCAAATAACATAGAAAGTTGGTTTTAGTTTCATTTAACAGAGAAAGGTAGACATTAAAGATTGCAAAATTAGTTTTAGAATTTTTAGTTACGGTTTAGTCACAGTCGAGTTGCAAATTTGGTGAAAATTACGAAGAATTTTACATAGAGTCACATAGTCACACTAGACTAATAGTAACTATAGACTACAGAGTTAATAGTCACATAGAGCTACTTTAGTCACAGAAAGTCACAGTTGAGTAAGGTAAGTAAGTCTACGCCTCTCAATCCCAGCGACCGTTTCGCAGAGACAACCTTCCGTTGATTTTTTTATGTCTTCCTTATTGTATTATCTGAAGTTTGGTTATAACCTCAGATATAAAGCAACTTGCTTCGTATGTAGTAGCCTGTATTAGAAATCGATTGGATTAATAAAAGGAAAAAATTAGACCCATCCTTCAAGGAATTCCCATATCTGTTGCAATTCGTTCAACAATTTCTGCTCGGATTCCAAAGGATATCGGAACGTGCCCTGAAACGAAAGCGTCAGGAGCACTTACGCCAATTCCGGAACAACTAACAAACTCATAAATTATTAGATTCCCGATCACGAAGGGCGCTTCTTCGTGCTGGTGGATGCCCAGGGCACGAATTCGTGACCGTCTGCGGAATATGCTAATCAGGACCGGGATCCGCTCCTCTGTTGTTTCCAGGAACTTCTTCCTGTCTCGGGAGACACGTTCCTCCGGTTTTAGTTTGTTTTCCAGGATTACTCAAGTTTCCTGTCACACACTCGTCGGGTATTTTTGTCAATAGGAAAATAATGTTTTGTTCATTTTGGAGCGACAATAGAGAGGAGAGCAGAGGGATTATTTTCTTTTGGTGTATTGAGTTTATATTTACAGAGGAACTGTAGTAGGGCTTTCTTGATGAAACAGTTGTGTTTTTTGTTGCACTGGAATTTACGACTAATAATGTTCTGAATTAATGTTTTTATTTTATTTTATTGCCCACGCCGACCCTGCTCACCCAAAGGTTGTAAAGCAGGTCCCGAATCGGTGGGAAGAAAAATCCCAATACAAATATTAAAGCAATACAATACAAAATAATAGAATACAATAAAATACAAAGAATTAAATGCAATACATAACACCAAAGCATACCCCCGAACTCGGAGCCAGGACGGCTTCCTGTCGGTTGTTTGGGTATGCGTGAAACTTTAATGAAAAAGACAGAGCAAAAAAAAAATTACATTCATATATTAGGGAAAAAAAGAGGAAAAAAATCTTCTATATAAAGATACAGAAAACAGGACATTTAGGACAAAAGAATATAATATTTTTTTTAAAGTTTAGTCTTTCAGGTCGTTGCGTTGTTGAATTTGAGAGGGCCTTGCCCTGTGTATGGAAGAAGAGGGAATATGAGTACATAGGGTTAATTGGGTCTGTGGCTAGTTGTTGTCGCCATCTTTTGGAAATAAGAGTGTCGTTTTCCGCGATGAAGTGGATGAGTTTTCTGATTTTCGCCCTAGAATTGTTGTTGTTCATGACTCTTTTCCACCAAAGTGGTTCTAGGTCAGCTGACGGTTTTGTTAGAGATAATACAATACAAAAAATATAAGTAAAATAATACAATACAAAATACAAACGTGAATATAAATATAATAAAATACAAACAGCGAACATAACAAGTATCTACAAACATAAATAATAAATAAATATAAATAAGCGTAATAAATAAAGAAACATATATAAAATAAACAAGAAATGAAAATTTTATCAAATCTAATAAATAGTTTTTAAAAAAATAAGTCTGAGATATAATGAATTAGTGTTGTTTGGGAGGCGGAATGTTTGGAAGCTTAGACATATTGTTTCTGAAATACTTTTTTTCCAAATGTACGGTTTTTTAGTTTTTTGTTCGCTACCTAGCATCGTCTGTCATGGAAATAGAAAGTAATACACAGAATATGCACCTAATACTTGAAACAACAGTCCTTATGATCTATATACATAAGTATGATGCATAGACACTCATTACTTCACTACATAAACGTTCATTATCTTGATGATATTATTGTCTATGAAACATGGTTTATGCCTTTGAGAGAGCTTATCTAGTAGTTTCTATGGTTTATGGAAGATATATTTCATGTCTTATATATAAAGTGTCTCACACGTATATATAAACGTAATTACTAAAATGAAACGTTAGAACTTCTATTTTCTTTTCTGATTGCATGAAATTTCCGATGTGCTTATTATGTGTACTTTTAGTTTTTTGACTTTAATTAATAACAAATTATTAAAAAAACAAATACTCTATACTAAAGTAATAAGCTGTTGCGGCTTCTTCTTCATTAGTATTATCTATGGGTATCTATCTTCACTGAAAAATTAGCTTGAAATATTGTTTTTACGCTGGCTAATAGCGTAAAAAAATGTTTCTGGTATTTTAAACTTACCACCATTTCGAACGAGTGACGATTGTTGAATTATCATTTTCTCGTGTAAAAGCACATTCTGTTTTTAAAATCTATAGCTTACACAGTCGCATCGAAGATATTGTCATTAGATGTGTGCATAGAAAATAAATTAGCTCGAAATTTTGTTTTTCAACTGGATTATCATGTTTTAAATGTTTCAGGCATCTTTAACGTGTTACCTTTTCAACCGTATGGTGATTTTTGAGAAAGAGTTTTAACCTATTTTCTCGGGTATAACCACAACGGAGTTAACGCCGTCCTACCTAAGCATCCGGGGACATTGAATGCCAGTCGCCACTGTCATAGTAGCCATCACCTACCGACGCCCAACTCCTCCCGAAGGAAATAAGTCCCGTCATTGGAGTGGAGGCAACTCAGACCCAGACCATTGTTATACCCCAAGGAGAAGTGAGAACCTGCTTACTTTTCATCCACATGCTCGTAGTGTCCCCCTGGGGGTCATCATGTATAACCAGAAAGATCTGGATCACCCCGCTCTGCCTTAGCATCCGGCATTCTGAATGACTGTGGCCTACTGAGGGCAGAGTCCTAGTAGCCAATCACCTGGCCAAGGCCCGACCCCTCCCGAAGGATGTACATACTATCACTGTTGGAGGGACCCAGAGTAACTAGAACCCAGTATAACCAGAAAGATCTGGATCACCCCGCCCTGCCTTAGCATCCGGGATTCTGAATGAAAGTGGCAGTAACGACAGCTCGAATGCTGAGGCAGGAGTCCTAGTAGCCAACCACCTGGCCAAGGCCCGACCGCTCCCGAAGGATGTACATACTATCACTGTTCGAGGGACCCAGAGCTCCACCATTACTATACCCACAAGGGAAGCTAATTCCTGATTATTTATCCGGCAGCAACTCATATCCGTGTATTTACTGTACCCCCGTGGGGGGGTCAACGTGTATAAAGCATATTCTGTTTTAAAAATCTCTAATTTACACGGTCGTATCGAAGTATCTTCATAGAAAAAATAGTTCGCAATTTTGTTTTCCCACTGGCTTATGATGTTGTAAATGTTTCAGGTATTTTTTTAAAGTTTTACCGTTTCAACCGAATGGGAATTTCTGCATAACATTTTTAACCATTTTCTTCATGTATAAGACATTCTGTTTTGAAAATCCATCCGTAACGAAGACATTGTCCACTCATGCTGGGGCCTTTAACTGAGAGCCAACCGTCTCTTTGTTGCCTCACTTACAGCAGTAAATGAAAATGGAGGTCCGCTGCCTCTAATGTTTCTGAGCAGCCATTATCGTCTCATTGCGAGGACTCTTTTATCTCCGGGAGAGGACATTAGAGGCCTGTAATCGGCAGCCAAAGCTCTGTTCCAGGCTATTATCTTATTTCTCCCCCTGAAAGCGGTCACGCACCTTTTTAAGATGGGGAGCAAACTGGTGGCACTTTAAGATCAGCAGAAAAACTGGTAGCTTTAAATAGTTGCTACTGAGGAGAAATTTGTTCTTTGTTCGGTGCTGCTTCTGTTTCAATTTGTAAGCTTATTGACAATGAATTATTGTTTTCTTTGACTTAAAAAGCTCTACTGCGTACCGTTTTACTTTATAGTATATGAAATGTAAAAAAAAATTGTAATCGGCGAAAATTTTGATGCTAAGATTCTGATGAATCTCTATTAAACTTCCCTGAGATCGAGAAAACCGTTTTTGGAATAATGTATCGGATATTGTAATCGAC